>ML298445.1:0-27536 GCA_005239495.1 Nicotiana undulata | reverse complement strand
CCCCCCCCCCCCCCACGTATCTTGCACAAGAGAGCAACAATTCCACCATTGACAACCATTAAAAAGCTTTGAATTCGAATTTGGGTTTTCAAAAAAATATTATTTGTTTGAATTGGGTGTTGTTGCAAAGAATTGTGAATTCTCTCTCTATTTCTCAATCTCTAGTTTCAGTAATGTAAAGCAAAGGAAAAGAGAGCAGCAATTCCTCCATTGACAGGCATTAAAAAACTTTGAATTCGAATTTGGTTTTTCAAAATCATTATTTGTTTGGATTGGGTGCTGTGGCAAACAATTGGTAATATGGTTTGGAGTTTATATCTCAATTTTGAGGGTGTTTGGTAAAAATTAGACTTGATTTTGGCTGAATTTTAGATTGAAACTCGAAGAAGATGAAGACGAAGACATGATATACATTATATTTACAAAATTGTAGTAAAATTGTAGAAAAATTATAAAAAAATTGTATTTTGTTTATATATATATATATATATATATATATATATATATATGAAAGTTGAACAATATTGTATAAAAATTATATTTAAGTTGTATGATATTGTAGTTATATATAACTGGATAGAAATAATGTATGAAATTTGTAGATAAGTTGTATAATATGTAATTAGTTGTATGAAATTTATTTTTACTATGTATAAATCAGATACAAAATATACCAAAGACATATTGTATAAAATTTGTATAAAAATTGTGTTTAAGTTGTATGATATTATAGTTGTATTTAACTGTGTAGAAATAATGTATAAAAGTTGTAGAGAAATTGTAGATTAATTGTAAATAAGTGTATATTGTAAGTATTGAGTGTGATCCAAAGAGATAATTAGAAAAGCACCTTCATTATGCATTATATGTGAAACCTATATTTGCATGAAATATAAAGTTGCTAACAGGAGTTTGGTTACTTTCCACAAACATGAAATTTCAGATACAACTGTAGAAAGAGCGAATTTTCCTTGAGCCGACGATATTCGTTTTACTTTGGAGTTACTTTGAGTTTTCGTTGACCAGTGACTGTAACCGAGTCTACATCAAGGTTACAATTTTGCTTTACCCAATAAATATATATGGCAGATGCAGTGGTGAATTTTCTGCTTGAGAAGCTGCTGCAACTTGCCCCTAACAATGTCAAGCTGATTGCAGGTGTTGAGAAAGACTTTCAAAATCTGCTTGAAGAAGTTGGTCACCTAAAAGCTTTCCTAGACGATGCTGCAAAATACCATAAGCGATAGCAGTCTGTTGAAACAATTGGTGAGAGACATTCGTATTAGAGTGCATAGAGCTGAGGATGTTATTGATAAATTCCTGGTTCAGGCAAAGCTGCACCAAGAGAAGAATAAAGTGAAAAGATCTTTTGATGTATGCCATGTTAGAAAAGTTTGGGATCTTGCAAAGGATGTTAAAGCAATTCATGAGAATGTGAAGGAATTTCGTCAAAATAATCAAAAGGCTTTTCAGCCTAAACAATGCTCGATCTACCACAAAGATTTACACGAGGGGAGAAAGAGAGAACCTGGAGAGAGGAGGGGGGAGAGAGGAGAGAAAAAGTAATGAATTGGGAGCACAAAACTTGTTTATGCCGTGTAATTAACTAAACATGAACATTTAGAGTAATAAAGTTTTCAATAGTGTAAATGAATGAAAAAATCTCTAAAATGAAACTAGGGATCGCTCTGTTACAAATGCGAAGGGACAAATTATGGGCTTGAATCACAGGGCACAGGCCCAAAGGGGCTGGGCTCGCTATTTTCCCAGTCGAACTTCGGTTTGGTTCTTCTTTTTTTTTAAGAGATTCTTTATTCAAAAGTGTATTACGTTTGTGACAAAATTAATCAAAACCAACGTAAATATAAGGGATTTTAAAACGCATCATCTTAATGATATGGAATAATGTTATTTCTAATTGTATTTTAAGTAAATATTAATCCACCACTCAATTAGTTCAGCATCATTGTGACCATGTCAAAGCTTGAACATGGTTAATACAGTGCACCAGATAAGTGTTTGCCCTCAAAATTAGAAAACAATTGAATTAAGTGGTTTTAAGGATATGTAGATTAACTTGACGCAAAATGATAAATTAGATTGTAATTGAAATTAATAATGATAAAGTAAATGCAAACCACGCGAATTGGACAATTTCAGTCTCGGAAGGTTAGCCACCCTCGAGCCAAACGTACTTCGATCGATATCAAGACAAAAGAATAAGAACTTAAAGAGAATAATAATGTATTGCTTTGGAATGTTTGTTACAATGTCCCAGATGAATTATCAGACCCCCTTTATATAGTAGAGGAGTCCTACTTGAGGTACAATTCTATAAAAGGTAAAAGTCCCTTGATTTGCTGATTGACACTTCCTTACTAATACGTGCCGAGATTTCCGCCATAGTATTCGAACGATCACGGATATTTCGGTCATCTGTTGCCTATGCTAACAATGTTTCTTCGAGCTCGTCCGGGGCTAGGTCGACTCCGGTATCATGGACTTAATGTTCAAACGCAGGCGTTCTGACCCGAGTTCTAGCTTAGTGGGACTTGGGGTCGATCTTCAGTCCTTGATTGTCATGTTCCGAGCCTAGCCTACCATGTCGTAAGCGAGCTCAATTTCGAACGTATACAGATAGTCACCCCATTTTTCGGAGAGTAGACAGTGAGAAACGACATGAGTTTCCGATTCTTACTTCGATACCCCGTGACAGAAACGACAAAACAGACGAAACGTCTCGTCAGCCAAGTCTTAATGGCATTAAACGCTTGTCAGTTGTTGGTCGGCTACTCTTGGATGTGAACCGTCTCTGAAAAACTATAAATACCCCTCATTTGTTCATTCAAACTTTACATCCAACCTTCTTCCCCTGTACCTTAGCAATCTTAATATCTTCAGGCATTTATTTTCGGTTATTTGAGATCTTTCATAAGAACTTTTGTTTTTACGCATCCCAAACCATCAAGTGTACTCTTTTAAATACCTCTTTTTCCTCATTTGTCCTCCATTTTCAAAGAACTGGCGATGACTTCAAAAAACGTTTCCCAAAAAGAAACTCCTTCTACCTCACGGAAGGCTATCGAGGAGACCGTTTCGCGTACTGCTGTCGAGGAACCAATACCGAAACCTCCTCTGAAAATGTTCATCCCGGGAGGGGGAGGGGGGGGGTGCCCGGTCAATGCCGATTTTAAGGTTGAAAAGCCTTCTTCCGTACAAGGCCGGTGCGATGAGGTCTCGAGGTACATCTGCTCGATCACCGAGGATGTTCTCTCTGCAGTAAAAAAGGATTGCAATTGGGTCGACAAGCATGTGGTGATTCCCGAACCCGACGAAGACATCACCACCCACGTCGAGGGATATTTAAGTGTTTACACTTATCCCTTTACACTGGGCCTCTTGGATCCGGTCATAATCGATTTCTGCAAGAGATACGAGGTATGCCTTGGTCAAATTCACCCTTCATTTTGAAGGATCGTGATCCTTATCCGTTTCTTTGTGAGCAAGATTGTATACGGCCAAAATCGGGGAGTCCGATTTTGAGGCCACTGTGGCACCCCACGCCCAACCTCGAGAAGTTCGAAGCAGAATTTGAAGTTTGACTCCGAGGTGTATCCCTCGAGGGAGCATATCTAAGATTCACTGTGGTCAACCTCGGGGCAGTACAAATCTATGATCGTCAGGGAAAGACGGGAAATTCTGTAACGACCCAGCCGGTCGTTCCGTAGAATTTGCACTATTTTTCCTGTTTTTTCCTTGTCATGCATTGGTTATACTGTTTATGATATGTTGGAGTCCGTTGGCTCCGGTTCAGAATGGTCGTAGTGGGAATTGAGACACTTAGTCTCAAAAAGTAGTTGTATAGTTGGATAAGTCAACTAAGAGTTGACTTATTGGTAAACAATCTCGAAATGCGGATTTTATGGCTTAGATAGATTTGTTAGGTGATTTTGGACTTAGGAGTGTGTTCGGAATGTAATATCGATGTCCGGTGTAGAATTAGGCTTGAATTGGCGAAAGTTAGTTTTTGGCGATTTCTGGTCGGCAGTGGAAAATAGGCTGCCGGGGTCGGAATGGAATTATGAAAGTGGGTGCAGGTTCATAATGTCATTTTGGAAATGTGTTCAAAATTTCAGGTCAATCGGAGGTGGGTTGGATGGTTTCAGCATCATTGGTGGAATTTAGGAATTTCAAACTTCATAGGCTTGAATTTGATGTAATGTTGGTGTTTTGATGTTAGTTTGGGTTTTTCGAGGGTGCGACTAATTCCGGATGATCATTTATGACTTGTTGGTATTTTTGGTTGGAGCCCCGAGGGGCTCGAGATTGATTTCGAATGGTTAACGGGGATTTTTTGACTTGAATTGTGCAACATCAGTTGTTGGTGTTCTCTCTACTGGTGTGACCGCACCTGCGGATAGGGAACCGCGGTGCGGGACCGCAGAAGCGGAAAGGTGGTCCGCAGATGCGGACTTTGGCAACTCAATGGAAAATCGCAGGTGCGGACTTGGTGACCGCACCTGCGGAGTCGCAGGTGCGGGATATGAACCGCAGGTGCGAGTTTGGCCTAGTTAATGAAATATCGCAGGTGCGGTGGAATTGACCGCATGAGTGGTCCGCAGGTGCGAGAAATAGGGCCGCAGGTGCGAAAACACTGGGCAGAAAGTATATAAGTTGGACTTAGCGAATTTTAGTCTTCTCTTCACCATTTTTCATATGGGTTTCAAGCTTTTGGAGGGTTTTTGAAGAGGGAGACCAAAGTTCTTCATTGAGGTAAGGTTTTTGGACTTCATAACTCGATTATATGTGATTAAGGACCTACTTAGTGGTGTTAATTTTGGGGAAATCAGTGTAAAAAGGGATAATTAGGGCTTGAGATTAAGAGACATTCTAATGGGGATTTAGGGGTCATTTGGACTCCGATTTCAGTGTTCTTTATATGTAAAGACCCGTGAGAGAATGAGTATCATTATGGTGTAAATTTTATCAGGTTCCTAGACGTGGGCCCGGGGGTCGGATTTTGGCCAATTTCGGGAATTGTGCCTAATGTTGATATTTTTTGATTGGGTTTCATCCCCATAGCGTATTTTGATGTGATAAATCTGATTTTGATAGATTCGGAGCATTCGGGAGCCAATTCGAGGGGCAAGAGTATTGCGGCATAGCTTTTCGGGCTAGTTTGAGGTAAGTGATGACTTTAAATCCTGTCTTGAGGGTACGAAACCCCAGACTTAGCATCCCTTCATATTTTGGAGTGACGTACACACTGGATGACGAGTGTGTGGCGTGCACTAACTGAGGAATTTGAAATTGGTTCCTTCTGAGGAAACTATTGAGTTGCGAAACTGCTTTTAAATTATATGATAAATAGTATTTCCATGTTTTTGATATATTTGGACTGTAAGCCATGTTTGGGGCCTCGTGCCGATCTGTTTAGACCTCTTAGGGGCTATTTTCTGATATTCCTCACGTGGTAATTATGATTTACACTCGGTCTTTCTCGTTGAACTATTTTGACACTCAGAATTTGTTGATATTATTGTTCAAGAAATAAAATACTGTTTTGGGTCGAGAACCCCGTTTATTTATGACCCGAGTGGCATTCTGAGAGTGTCTGACTGAGTGAGCCCGCAATACCGTGAGGATATTTATGATATGAGAGAGGCCGAATGCCAGAGTGATTGATGCCATGATTTGGCTATTTATAGCGCTTGGACTGTAGGAGCCCCTCCGGAGTCTGTACACCCCCAGTGAGCGCAGGTACCTACTGAGTGCGAGTGCTGAGTACCGAGTGATAAGTGATTGCGAGGTATGAGTGACTGTGAGGTGCTGAGTGACTGATTATGAGTGATGATTTGGCCCGAGGGGCATTTTATGATGATACTTTTATTTGAGTGATTTATTATGATTCGTTTCATTTTTATACTGAGATTCTTGGGAGTTTTATTGATAAACATTGGAAATCATACTCGTTCAAAGGATTTTTCACGTAAAACTGGATTTAAAGATAATGGCTAAATGTTTTCACTGTTAGAGCTCAATATTTTACTATTGGTGAATTGATGTTTTGTTACTGTGTGTTTCTTATCGTCAGACTTGATTTATTTTCATTAACTGAGTTGGCGTACTCATCATTACTCCCTGCACCTCTGTGTGCAGATGCAGGTACTGGTTCTGAGCAGTAGCCATCTGAGTCCGTACGACGTCAGCATTCGAGATTTTGAGGTAGCTGTCCTGCATCCACAACATCTCCACTTCCCTTCTCTCATTTCGTACTTAGTATTTTGTTCTGAGACATTGTATTATGACATTAGCAGTATTAGTATTACTCTTAGATGCTCGTGATCTGTTGACTCCAGTTCTGGGGATTGGCTATAGACCGTTAGCTCATTTATGTTGTTTAAAGATTTAGCAAATTATATATTTGTTATGAGGAATCATTAATGATTTGGGAAAATTTACTAAAGGAAATGTGTAAATATGTGATAGTGGCTAGCCTAGTTCCACGATAGGCGTCATCACGGCCGGTTAGGATTTGGGGTCGTGACAAATTCCCAAGGGTATGTGATTAGAGCTGACAAGGTCTGCAAGAATAGTACGAGTCCGTACTGAGCCATTATACAGTTGTACCAATAGCATTTCTTTGTCATAATTAGACATGTACTATGTTTGGATTCCCCCCTCCTATATAAAGGGGACACCTGTCATTTTATAACACACATGAATATTCAATTCAATAAAACTTTCTCTGGTTTTCTTGCCTAAACATGCTCAACAAATACTCTACAGATTTATTGCTCTTTATTTATTGTCTTCATTAATTGTTCTTCATTCATAACCCATTATTAACCACGAAAGGATATCCTCGAGGCCTCTGATATCATTGTTGCTTCATCGATTGCTCATTATTAACTACCCTAACTAGACCTCGAGGCCCCTATTCCAGCCAGCTCGAGGCCCAGCCTTGTGACAACATTGGTTTGCATATCTTACTTTTCTCACTCACACTTAGCATTTCTTATCAATCAACTAGTATTAAAATAAATCACATATTTTTAGAACCACAAAATCAAATATAATTGTTAATACCATTTTCAAGGTAAATAGTTTGGCGCCCACCGTGGGGTTAAAAATAATAGTGATTGTTTTGGTGCTAGTTTTCTGAAAACGCAAGTTATTTTTCATACTTTTTCTTGTCCAAGAATTTTTGATTTCAGGTAAAAAAATGTCTAACTAAGTGAATGCACACGAAAACAAAGGTCTTGGACTTCATGGAGAGAACGGTGCAACTGCCTCAGGCGCCGGTGTACCACTGCAAAACCCTAGGGTGGCGCCAGTGCAAATCCCCGTCGATGTGGGCTCACACAACGCTCAACATGTCGATGTAAGATCTCATACCAACAGAAGTATGCGTGGAGGAGACCAACATGAAGAGCAGATAACTCTTGCTCGGAAGGAAAAGGAAATTAGCCTACAAGTCATTTTTGAGATGCTACAAGCACAACAAGTAGCTATTGCTCAGCTGTAGAGTCAGCAGAAAACTCCAAGCACAGCGGTACCGGAAATGGCTCCTCGAGTCGAGCAGGCACCCGAGAGATCGAGCAACAACGGGTTAGCAGCAGAACCCGCTATTATGAAGATGCTCGAGGACCTTACTAAAAGGATTGAATCAGGGGAAAAGAAGATATAGGCTAATGATAAAAAGGTGGAGACCTATAACTCGAGGGTCGATCAGATTCCGGGCGCACCCCCGATTATGAAGGGTGTAGATTCAAAGAAGTTCGTGTAGAAACCATTTCCATAGAGTTCGGCTCCGAAGCCCATTCCGAAGAAGTTCAGAATGCCCGATATCGTGAAGTATAACGGGATTACGGACCCCAATGAGCACATCACTGCTTATACTTGTGCTGTAAAAGGGAATGATCTAAAGGATGACGAGATTGAATCCGTCTTGTTGAATTTTTTTGGAGAAACACTGTCAAAGGGGGCCATGATGTGGTATCATAAACTACCCCCGAACTCAATGGATTCATTTGCCATATTGGCAGACTCTTTTGTAAAGGCACATGCCGGTGCCATCAAGGTCGCTACAAGGAAGTCCAATGTCTTCAAAACCAAACAGAGAGAAAATGAGATGCTAAGGGAGTTCGTATCTCGCTTTCAGATGGAGCGAATGGAATAACCAACGGTCTCCAATGACTAGGCAGTACAGGCCTTCACTCAAGGCTTGAATATATGAAGATCGGTAGCTTCGAAGCAGCTGAAGCAAAATTTGATCGAGTATCCCGCCGTAACTTGGGTAGACGTGCACAACAGGTATCAATCGAAGATCAGGGTCGAGGACGACGAACTGGGAGCCCCCTCGGGCTATGTATGTCCTAGCAGGTTCTTAGCGAAGGAATCAAGGTATATAGAAAGAGAGTCGAGACCAAACAAGGAAAGATACCAGCCATACGTAAAAGATCGAAGAAATACCTCGAGGCATAATATACCTCGAGGCGATCGAAGGACGGATCAGGGTCAAGGTTCCCGAGGACTCATAAGCAAACGGGTTCGATAGGCACACTAGTCCGGTAGAGGCACCCCGGTTATCCGAGTACAACTTTAACGTCGATGTCTCGGACATCGTATCGGCCATAGGTAAAATCAAAGATACCAGGTGGCCAAAACCCATACCGTCAGATCCTTCACAAAGGAACCCCAACTTGGTATGCAAATATCATGGCACTCATGGTCATAGGACCGAGGATTGCAGACAGCTTCGAGAAGAGGTATCCCGACTGATCAACGAATGGCACCTTCGAGAGTTCCTCAGCGACCGAGCTAAGAACCAGCTTTGGGAAAGAGAGGCGAATATAAAGAACGAATCAGAAGAGCCTCAGCACATCATCCACATGATCTTTGTAAGAGTCGACGTCCCATAGGGACCCGTTGTCAAGCGAACAAAAATATCCATCACCAGGGAAAAGCGAACTAGGAGCTACATACCTGAGGATGCTCTTACATTTAGCGAAGAGGACACCGAGACCTTGTCTCATCCACATAACGACGCCCTGGTAATTTCTTTTCTCTTAAATAAATTTCAAATTAAGCGTGTGCTCGTGGATCCAGGTAGCTCGACCCACATAATCAGGTCGAGGGTGGTGGAGAAGCTCGGACTGCTCGACCAAATCATACCCACCTCTTGAGTCCTCAATGGATTCAACATGGCGAGTAAGACAACGAAAGGGGAGATCATCCTCCCAGTCAATGTGGCCGGTACAATTCAAGACACCAAATTTCATATCATCGAAGGCGACATGAGATATAATGCCTTACTTGGAAGGTCGTGGATACACAGTATGAAGGAGCTGCCATCAACCCTTCATAAAATGATGAAGTTTCCAATGAAGGACGGAGTAAAAACAGTGTACGAAGAGCAGCATGCAGCAAGAGAAATGTTCGCAGTACACGACGTTGCGCCAGCATCAACAGACTTTACATCGTAAGAGCCAAAGGAGACAAGCAAACATCCGAATAACAACCACAACCTACATCCTCGGTTGGACCCGAATGATCGAATAAAGGACCGTGTTGCGTCCTCGGAGTGATACCAAACAATTTAAACATATCGAGGCTCAAACGCTGTCATTGCTAAGGTATAACCTTCTCCCTTTTAATTTATGTTTTATACTAACTCACTGCAGGTGTTAGATTAAGAGAAGTCAAAGCACCATCCAGCTTGAAGACTTTGGGTTTTAAAGCATGCGCNGGGAAAACTATAGCCATATTAGAGGTCGCATCAACCCAACCTAAAGAGCCTAAGGGCCGAACCACATAGCCTCAGGGCCGAGCTAAAGAGCCTAAGGGCCAATGTGTTGAAAACTTAAGGGTCAATGAGCCTGAGTCAAAAACTTGATTCGAGGACTAAGTCCTAAAAGGTCAACTATTATCAATTACTCATCAAGCACAAAAACCTAAGGGTTTTCATCTTAAAATACAACATATCGGACTAATTATCGGCAAGCATCAAATCTCAAAACATAAACAAAGACACAAGCAAGTGGAAATTTATATAAAGGGAAAACCAAAAGGTTTCTTATATATATATATATATATATATATATATATATATATAATGGTACAAAGATACAACGCCCCCACAGGGAGACCCTTATACAAATCGAGAAAGAAAGACCTAGTCTATCTTCGGGGACTTAGTTCCCCCCTCCCTTTCAGGGGTTATGCCCTCGTCAGCCCCTCGGGACCAGATCCCTCAACGGCCTTTTCCTCATTATCTTCAAACATCAGCTTCGAACTCAATAGAAATGAAGAACTTAGCATTGATCTCATTTGCTTTGGCCTGCTTTATCTCCTCCGAGAGATCGAAGCCCTTAGCATGAATCTCTTTGAGGGGTTCCCTCCGAGATCTGCATCGGGCATACTCATTGCTCCTCCTCTCTCTATCAAAATCCCCCCATCAACTCTGTCTGAGCATCTGTACCATCTTTTAAGTAGATAACCGCCTTCTTATCAGCCTCTACTCGGACCTCTTCAGCTTCGGCTCGAGCCTCTACGACTTCGACCTTCATCTTCAAGAGATCGATCTCAAGCTTATCTATCTTCCGCGGTTGAATCGAGTCTCCCTCTCGATCACTATGGAGTTGAATTTCAAGGTCAGAGACCTTAGCCAAAGAGTCTTTTATGGCCGCGACAAGGGCGTCCATCTACGCCCTCAATTCATTGCCCTCAGCGTTAACCCGGTTGACCTCACCCCGAAGGTTTTCCAGCCTGTCTTCATGCTCATGGGCTCGGGTCAATTTCGACCGAAGATGTATCAACTCTTTTTCCTTCTTGCTGCAAAGAAGCCCAAGGGATATTTCCCCTTTCAAGGATTTACGCAACTTGGTATCGTAGCGGAGAAGCTCAGACTTAAGTTTGTCGAAGGCCTACAAGAAAGGAGGTTCGATTAAGAAAAGAGGAAAGTATGAAGTTAGAAAAAGTTATAATAACTTCAAAACTCACCATAGAGAAGAGTCGCTGAGCTTCCTCGAAGATTGATTTCGCATCTACTGGCCCGGTCTCATCGGCCCAGTAGTATTTCCCGACGTCCAAAAAACCAACTCCCAAGTCAGTTAGTGAAGGGCCTTCGCCCCTCCTCTCTTGTGGAACCACTCCCTCGAAGTTAGGGGTGTTGAGCCCAACAAGCTTGACAGCCTCGGGAGGCCTCCTAGATCGAGCCATCAATAAAGAGCCATCTTCCTCAGATGCATTGACATCCACAGATTGACCAATAAATATGAGATCTTCGTCAACGGCAACGTCATCCTTACACTCGCGGTCGGGTCCTGATTTGTTTTGGGCATCCTCGTCTCTCAAGGATATTTTCCTTTTATTATCCTTCCCCTACTCGAAAGCCGATGTCCCTTCCTCCTCCCCCAGAGGAGACGGTCTCACCTTAGAAAACGCGTCGATGCCTACAGATTAGGAATCAATAAACAAAAAGAGAAGTATCCCTTAAGAGAGGAACTACACAACACATACCATGATGTTTTTCTTCCCATATGCCGTTTGATACACTCAAATTACTCCTTAAAATAGTGTAAAGCGATCGATGTCAAATATAGCAACCCAACTAGGTTGGGGTCGAATCCCACAGGGAATAGGCATGAAAAGTTTACTTGAGTAGTGTGAAGCTTAACTTAAATCGTATTTTTATTCCGTTAGAGTAACATGAGTATTGTAATTGATTGTATGATAATTGAGTGAACTAGTAACAAATACGATTGTATAAGATTGTAATTAATTTGGTAAACTAAACCAAGGTTGTGTCCCCTTCAATGAAATGTAATGTTATCATTGTTAATATGATATATTTCTAATGGAATGTCCTTTTAATATGAAAATGACTACCCAATATTTTCCAATAGTTGGGTAGCATTTCCTCTTTATGATTTTTCCAAATATAAACGAGTTGCAATTAAGAGTAATCAATTTATGCCAAATAAAACCCACTTATTCCTAAGAGATTCTATTAAACAAGGTTTAAATCCTTGAGTCTTTGATATTTACTTCTACCAAACCCTAACTCACTTTTCTAAGTAAAGAAAGAATATAACGGTACTTGTTAATGTTTGCAACCACCAACAATAAATGAAGAATGAGAAATAAATATATATCAACCAACCATTATATATATTTATTCAATGTTAAACACCCATTAACATTACACCCATTTAGGGTCCACAACCTTAGTATTTAAAGCTAGCTACACATGCTAAAATACAAAAAGATGGGAATACTAAATGCCATAAAGCTTACAAAGTGCAAGATTCTTCACTCCCAAAGCTTCCAAAATATGGGAATATTCAAAGCTTGGAATGTAGCTCCTTTTTCAGACAAGCTACCCCCACAAAATCCTAATAAATTTATTTATAGTGGGCTAAAAATCGGGACCAATTTCGGACAAAATTACCCTTCCAGGTCAATTATGCGATCGCATATCTGTCGCATAGTAGACATGCGGTTCACATTTTCTTCAGCTCTATCGCATCTTCACAACCCTAGGTTCCAGATAGGCGTCACATGTTGGTTATGCGGTCCGCATTGTTGATATGCGACCGCATCTTGCCATCGCATTTCTGATCTCAACAACCTCTACTGGAGGTTTGCAGTCCATTATGCGGTCGCATAATGGACCGCATTTCCTTCGCTTGAATTGGCCCAAACAATCTGTTGTGTTTTGCGGTTTCCTTGAGCATTATGCGGTCCGCATGTTCATTTTGCGATCGCATTTTGTCTTCTTCTTGCCCTTTTTGCGGCCTTTTGATTTCATTTCCATGTTTTTGGGTCCTCAAGCCTCATGCACTGCAAAACATCAAAATTACATAAGTATAACCGATAATTGCATTTAAAACGAGCTAAAATCTAAGCAATTGGTATCAAATGTGCCGAAATTCTCCGACACATCAACACCCCCAACTTAAACTCTTGCTTGTCCTCAAGCAACTAAAACAACACTATCCTATTCTAGGACGATGTGGAACAATAGTGACCGTGGACGGTGTTAATCGTCAGTTTTACAAGCATGCACTTTTTCTTATTAACCCTTCCTGAACAATCATTGTTATTTACAAAGAAACTAATTAACTTGTGAACGTTACTCTCAACTGAGTGAACTTGCATTCAGCTTCAAGAACTCAACTTCTGTTAAACCTCACAGTTCATGTCCCCTCCCTAGAAAAGAATGTCCCAAAAGTCACAATATTTACAATGACAACGCACAGACAAATTTACAAGAACACTCACTCTCACAACGAATCTCAAATGTTACTACATGCCATGCCATAAGCTTGCCCTTATTTTAATTCATCGCCTATTCAAGAACATTCAGTTGGAGATCCCATAAGGACATTTTAAGCTTGTAATGTAGGTTTAGGGAAGGGTCGGATAAACATTTGGGATACAAGTGACTACACCCTCCTTGAACACTACTCATATTTTTCTTTCTTGTTGCCCTTTGTTTCTTTTCATCCCACACAGCCTTCATTGGCTTTTGGTTACCAACATAGAACCACCTTAAATTCCTCTCTAATTTTCTTCAAGGCTCCCTATTTACATGCATACATATATCTCTTTTTCTTCTTTTTTTTTATATTTATTTATATTTTTCTTTTTGGAGCTTGAATAACTTCACATGAACACTTTGAGGTCTATGGTCCTATACTAAATACACAACCTTATCAATTTACTCTTGACACCACACCTCCAACTTAGGCTTTTAGCCTCATTCTCACTCGTTCAAGGAGGGAAGGGTTCAAAGAAGGAATTATTTTACAAAAAGGGGGAAGGTTTGTAATGAGGTGGCCAAGAAAAGGTTAAAGGCTCAAATGGGGTAACTAGTGATAATATTTACACAATGGGTAGCTTGAAATGCTAACTGGGTTTTCAAAAAACACAAAGACTGCCTAAGGTCATCTCTCCAACCAAATGTAATTATCATCAGCATTGAAAGACCAACTGGGCAAGTTCTAGATGACAGAAGTAAGCACAAGAATTATTTACACAAAGACTACCACACATGGCACACGAACTGTTTGACTCAACATAGTTTAGCTCTCGAGTCAACACTTGGCAACTCAAAGCTTTCATCATATTACATGTATAATTCTAAGTAAACATAGAGTCAAATAGCAAGCCTCAAGTTCACACAGATGATTAACCATAAAATATATATTTTTTCTTTTTATATCAACGGAAGGGTACAAGTTATTTACAGGCATACATGCTTGAAACTAGACAACTACACCAAACCGGTCAAAATTTCATCCTGCTACCATGGTTCTACTATTATACCCTTGGAAAAGAACCCAACGAAGAAAAACCAAGGGGAATTCATTTCTAATTACTAAAGATGTACACACATACAACTATCTAATTATTTTTGTTTTTTATAACTACAAAGATAACACAAATATATACAAGAGTTAAAGAGAAATTTGCTTATATATAAAAATATGTACAAGATTTACAGCTTACAAAAAGTCATACAAGGCTATCCCACCCCCAACTGAAAAACATGCATTGTCCCTAATGCATAAGAATTGTAAAAGAGAGTTTAGGGGCTCCCTGGGGCGCACTAAGCGCTATGGGAGTCGGAAACCTGCTGAATGGTGGTGGGTTCACCCTCTGACACTGAAGCTGGGGATGATGAGATCTCAGCTTGGGGAGTGACCTCCACTGATGGAGGAGGGATCTCCAACTGCCCGGATGATGGAACTGGGGCGTGTGAGCTGCTAGCCTCGCCTGATGGTAGCTGAGTGGTCGATGGATTGGCTTGGGCGACCATATCTGCTAGCGAGTGTGCTATTGCCTTCTGGACAGCTGCTTCCTCTTCTTCTTCTTCTTCAGTAGTGGTGACAACAATATGTTTACCTTTATCGTGAGGACCCTCATCCTCATTGGATAGTGCCTCCTCATCGGTCTCCTCCTCATCCGTCTCCCCATCCTCGTACTCTGCAGTGTGTCCGGAATCTTCCCCATAAGGGATGTCAATGGGTATAAGGGGAGCTAGAGTCTGGGAAGCCCCGACAATCTGTGACTCGGGAGCTGTCATCAATGTAGAGAAGTCAAGATCTAACCCAGCAATGGACGTGCCAGCTCCCTGCTCTCCTTCCTTTGGCATGAAGGAGGATAGATCGAACTCCAGGTTTTGCATTTTGTGGAGCTCACCCTTCAGTGTGTCAACATCTTCACGGAGCTTTGGCAGGCCTCCAACCTCACCCCACTCTACTTTTTCAAGCCTCACCTCAATCTGCTTCAAGCGATCCTCATAAGATGTATGTTGCTGTTGGAGTGCTGTCACTGAGGATTGTATAGGAGTCAATGCCTTCCTGATGAGTGTGGGGAGGTCCTTCAGAAGCCGGTCTACCTTATCATTTGTATGTTGAGCTAAGAGACCTAGCCTTGAAAGAGCTGGCAGTGCAGCAGAAGGCTGTGCAATGGTGGCCTGTGGAGTGGGCTGTGTAGTGGCTGTGGATGCCACTGTGTCCTGAGGGGAGGCAGGTGCCTGGAAATCTGCTATGTCTATGTCAGCTGGAATTCGGACCTGACTCTCTGCAGGAGTAGCAGCTATCTGTGGTACTGCGTCACTAATGCGCGTGATATCAATATCCTTCAGCGCTTTCACCGTCTTGTCATGGTGTGGCAAGGAGGGACTTCCACAGCCTTACAGAGGGCTGTGATCAAGCACGAGAATGGAAGTAACGTGGCCGTCTGGTTGGCCCGGACACCTAAATCTCAGAAGATAATCTCTCCCACATCAATCTTGATCCCGGTCATAGTGCAAGCGATGAGAAGTGCCTTCTCAATGTTTATGTCAGTTTCATTCCTGGAGGGTATCAAACTAGAGGTGACAAAGCTGAGCCAGAACCTACCCTCTCATGTGAGATCTTCCTTGAAAATTTTATGCATAGCTGGGGTCCCCCTTGCTATCACTGAGGCAATCCAGGCACGCTCACTATCCTTGTTGGCTAGTTTGGCATCGTACTCAGTGGTGCCCGGTCTCTATTTGAAAAAATACAAATCATTGATTGTGCCCCTGTCACAGAGCATCTGCTTCCCTCAACTAAGACAGTCTCACAGAATACCTTGTTGCGCTTGTGATGAGGTGTTCTGGAAGCTCCATAGGATGCGTAAAACTCTCGCACCAGTAATTCATTGAAATCATCAGGCACCTCAGTGAAGCATTCCTAGTTTCTTGCTTTAATGTTCTCCAGTATGTGAGGGTAATGCTCCTGTAACCCATTCAAGCTCAGTTGTTTCTCTTCCTGGATCTTCCGTTTGTTAAGCCCTTCTTTGTACATGCTCATTACTTTTGAGGGTCGGAAGGGAACAATTAGGCTTTGAAGCCTTCACATACACATGCCTCCGACGCACCGGATACTACAATGCATGTGGATGATATCTCATATGACGGCCGTGGGGGTGATACTAGAGTTTCCGGCCTTGAGAGGTCGAAGAAAGAAAGAAGTTTGGGAAGATAGGTTTGTTATCCTAACTACATTCAATAGGTTCTGAGAGTGGTGGCCGTCGAGATTTCTCACTCTTGAGCATTAGTTCTTGTTGAAATACCTTGAGAAATACAACGCAGCAGTGCTGAGGCAATTCAGAGAGAGGAAGGGGTAGACATGGTTCACTCAAGATGTGGTAGATGCCAAAGAGTACTTGGTCTTGGAATTTTATGCCAATGTGGCGCACATAAAGAAGGCGATCAAAGTGACAAAAGTGAGGAATTTGAAAGTGAGGTTTGACCAGAGCACTTTGAACACATACTTGGGGTTGGAGGATGTTGAGCCGGTGCAACACTTGGAAAAGCTAGCTATAGGTGATATGTCGCCCATGGCTAGCTGAGCTTCTGGAAGCTTTGGGACTACCACCACCATGGATCACAATAGGGGTTCCTATCCATCGGAACACCCTGAATTTTGAGGCAAAGGGATGAAAGCATTTTTGTGTAGCCGAATAGACCCATGCTAGAATGAAACAAATCTATCAATCCCACGGGCAGTGCTAGTCGCCTATATCATGGCTAGGTACCTAATCAATGTGGGTGACGTGATGTCGGCCAACATGTCTTTGGTTGGAAGGCAAAGTGACAGCTCCTACCCCTATCCCAACAATATCACGGAGTACCTTACGGATGCGGGGGTGGAGCCAAAGAGTTTTGACACAAAGGTTCGGGCAAAGAAGTCGTTCACTTGGTACTCTCTAAAGGACCCGAGGGACCCTAAGAATAAGGGTCAGGCGACTACTGTGGGCAAGTCTGATGAGCCTTCGGTAGCGGCAGCAGAGTCAGCAGACATGCCTCACACTACAGCAGTGCCTTCTACCAGTGCAGCTACCATGCGTCCACCTTCTTCTTCTGGTCCTTCAGCATCAGATCCCTCCACCCCGACTTTGAGGCTGGTGCCTATGCCTGCTCATCCACTATCTTGGTTGCGAGTCTCCCAGGCACTGATGAGCCTCAACAACTAGATGAAGAGAGCCACAACAAAGCTGGCTGACATATCCAGTGTTGTTGCAGCATAGTCATCCATCCCGGCACCCCAGATTCCTCCAACAGTGGAGGATACATTGAAGAAGCTTTTGGAGAACCATCTGACCATAATGGACACTTTGGTAGCACATGGAGCAGTAATTGAGGAGCTTGGGAAGCAGGTAAAGAAGAAGAAATCCCTGGCATCCAAGAGATTAGTAGACATACTGAGGAGAGAGGTGACCAAGATAGCAAAATCTAGGGACCTTCCATTTGATATGTTGATGGGGACAGACCCAGCAGCACCGGTGGCACCAGTTGGCCAGTCTGAGGAGCCATACTTGGCTGCCGACACTACTGAGGCGGGGCAACAAATGTTCACCAACCTAGCTACTACCGAAGACCAGGATGAGATCCAGTTAGAGGAGGCTAAGGGCGGTGACGTTACTATGGACACAGAGATATCCAAGGCCACATAGGGAGTCCCCTTTACTATTACCTTTCCTTACTCTCATTTTTTTAAGCATTGGGGACAATGCTTACTCTTATTCGAAGGGGTGTAGTTTATTTGATATTTGGATGATTTGACATTTGGTTTGTAATAACTGATAACATTTGTTTATCCTTTTATTATGTATATATTCTTCTCTCTCTTTATTGATGTAAATATTTTCACTTTTCTTCTCTCATTATGTATATTCATTTAGGCTCTCAGTAGCTTGCTTTGTAGCTTTTTTTTTTATTTTCTTATTAGTCAATGTTTTATTCAATAGCTTCTTGTTTAGTTTAATAGCTTCTTTTTAATTTTGTAGCTTCTTGTTTTATGGTTTTTAGTGGTCAATAAGCCTTTGGTTTTCTTAATGCCACGGTTCTTTCCAAAGGTAGTTTTGTGTGAACCGGGTGATTTTTCACAACGATGGATGGCATGATAACCTTCCTAAGGGATTGAGTCCATTTTTGGTGTTTACGTAAAAAAGATAGTAGTAGTAATGAATAAAAGAGTCAAACATGCTTCACTTGCAACACACTTAACTACGTGTTTATGGTTAAAAATATGTTTTTCTGAAAAGAAGTAGCTCTAGTTAGTGACCTTGTGACTCTTGCGTTGACTTAGGAAATCATCGAGTGGTTTAGTCGAGCCATAGTAATTTTCAATCTTGAATATGGTCGTTGTGAGTCCTCGACTCTATCCTTTTAAACAAGCCAGTTGCGTGAGAGGTGAGATGTTTTTGTTGCAAGTCCAAGTACCCGTGCAAATGGTTTAGAACTTACCCCGAATGTGTTTCTAGGCGATATTCTAAGTTTTGCTTGGCTTGAGAAGTGATTGTACTCTCCTTGACCCGCTTGAAATTTTCCATGATCCACCAATGCTGTTATCACTAGTCAACCCATTTGAGCCTAAAACCTTTCTCATTTGATCACCATTACACAAGACTTTACCCGTTCTGTCGTGACCCTCCCTTGGCACCCGAGCTTTTCTTAACACTCTTGTGAAACAATTGGCTAAAAACATAAGTTTGGGGGAGAGACGAGGAGTTTGAAAAAGGTATCAAGGCACAAAAAAAGAAAATAAATGAAGAAAAGGAAAGACAAGAAAAAGAAAGAAGAACAAAAAGTAAAATGCAAAAAGAAAGTGAATAAGTTAAAAGGTTGAAGGGATTTCAAAGAATGGTAATGATGCAAAGCATGGAGAAAACAAATAAGAAGGAAATGAATATCATGACCAAGAAAGAGTGATGCTAAGTCTCTCTAATCCCCCTATGGAAAAGAAAATGCCTCAAAAAGTTGGCAAAACATGAGCCGAGAAGAGAAAATGGAGTGCTTAAGGAAAGATGAACCCGTTCTTCATAGTATATCCAACCTTAGTCCAAAATCCTTCATTGCATTCCGAAAAAAATCCCTACGTGATTTCAAGTCGAGTGAGCTTACATTAGTGGTGATTTACATGAGGGTCAAGCTTATGGTACTTAAAGTCGTACTTGCGACATTCTTTTGAGAGAGATGAGAGAAACTTTCACAAATCTTTGAATTGAGTGCTACATTCTTAAGTGAGATGCAAACCGAGAGTATAAGAGGAGGAGTTTGGGATCCACAACGAGTTACATGAAAGAGAAAGTTTCTTTGATGAATAAAGTCAACTTTTGATGCTCAATTGTCATATTAGAACTATTTGTGCTTAAAAGTTCAATCAATTGCCTTGTTAATAATTCATAAGTGTGTGGGTAATTGTTGGTCCCAATTGATGTGTGATTGATGAATTTTTTATTAGCTGGAATGGCTCTTAACTTAGGGAGGTGGGAATTACCTTATTTTCCCGAGGAAAATCAAAAGCTTAAGTATGGGGTAGTTGATGATTGGGGATTTTGACTACTTATTAGAATCTTTTTGCTTTAATTTTTAGTCCAAAAGCGTTTAATTGTGTTTCCGAAAACTGATAAAATATGCTTAATTGCAGGAGTAGTGAAGAATGTTTTGAGCTTATTTTAGAAGTTAGATGTTTTGAGCTTTTTGAATATTAGTTTTATCATTTTAAAATTAATATGAGTTTAATTAACACTTCTTCTACTTTATCTTCTAATTTAAGCATGAGTAGCTAGATTTTCACTAGGGTTGTCACCCAACCCTAGTGTGTAAACTTAATGGGTGTTTGATTTATTGCTTGTTTATGGTTGGGTGTTAATTATCTAGCCTTGTTCTTGCTTTTAATTGAAGATTTAAGGGCTGCAAACATTATTTTATGCCTAATTGACTTGGTCTCTACTTGAGAAAAAGAGGCTTAGTCTAGGAAAAGTTGGCTAGCAAGGAATTGTGTCAATCGAGAGATTGATAAACCCAATTAAATGGTTAAATCTAAAGATAGTAAACCCGACTTGAGCTTATTATAAACTACTTTGTTCAATACCCATTTGGTCTTGAGAAAGCCAAATTGGGCAAAATTACTCTCTGACCGAGAGGTATTGAGTGGGTACTTGAGTGTTGATACCTATAGTCCACCCCGACCATTAAAACAAGTTTTAAGGATTACAACCCATTAAGCTAACACATATGTGAAGGTCATAGCCCTAGGCCTTTTACCATTTAAAAAACAAACAAAAATAATTTGCTAGTTTTAGTTCTTAGTTGTTATTCTTAGTTTAAAATAGACTTAGAAACAAACCAACTTTTGTTAAAGTGCAATTCGAGATAATTCAAGCTCATTCACTCTAATATATACTCTTAAGTACCATTCATAGATCCCTGTGGAAAATCGACCCCGACTCCTTTTTGGGTACTATTATTGCCCCAACTGTTTCATAACCTCAAATAGAGGTGTGACTTGGACGAGATCAGTAAGGTAATTTGAAGCATTTCGGTGAAAGTTGGAAAAGATGAAGTTTGGAAGGTTGAGGGGTTTGACCAAGAGTTTACTTTGGTAAACTCGGGGTCAGAATGCAATTATGAGAGTTGGAACAACTTCGTTATGTCATTTGGTACTTGCCTGCAAAGTTTGACGTCATTCTGGGTTGATTTGATAGGTTTCGGCGCGAGTTTTCGAAGTTGGAAGATTTGAAAGTTCATAAGTTCGATTCTTGGTTGGATTCGTAGTTTCGACGTTGTTTGATGTGATTTGAGGCTTCAACTAAGTTCGTATCGTGTTTTAGGATGTTTTGGTATATTTGGTTAAGGTCCCGAAGGTCTCGAGTGAGTTTTCGGATGAGCTACGGATCAATTGGAACATATTGACTAAGGCTGGTGTTGGGAAATGTTCTGGTGTATCCGCATCTGTGGAGGTTTGATTGCAGATGCCAGGCCGCTACTACGAGTTTATTGCTCACTTATTCGACATTGGTGCAGGTCCTGTTGTGTCTCTTCTGCGGAGGCGGCCACGCAAGTGTGAAGGCTGCTTTTGCGATCCAGCGATCGCATTTGTGAAGAACCTCGCTTCTGCACTCCGTGTGGCGCTTCTATGGTGTCGGGGGTGCGGCTATATTGTCTGCAGGTGCGAACCCTGTCTTTGTAAGCTGAGCTCGCAGATGCTAACTTTTACTCGCAAATGCGAGAGCGTAGATGTACTTCCTTGTCCACAAATGCGGAACTCCTGGGCTGAATCATATAAGTCGAGGATCTGTATTTTCTTCATATTTTGAGTTCTACACCTCGGTTTTTAGAGATTTATCGTGGGTTTTTCAAGCCAATCATTTGGGTAAGTGTTCTTCACCTAGAATTTATTATATTCCATGTTTCCATCTTTATTCTTATCATTAAATTAGTGTTTTGAGTTGAGGAAAATGGGAATTTTGAAGAAAACTTTCAAAGTATAAAATGATGATTTGAGGGACGAATTGGTATCGGGATTTAATAATTTTAGTATGGTTGAACTCGTATCGAAATGGGTGTTCGGGTTTTGTCAAATTTGTCGGGTTCCGAGGTGCGGGCCTGGGGGTCGACTTTTGGGTTGATTTTTAGTTTTTGATAAAGACCGAGGCTTTATGATTTTCTTATGACTTTTATTTATGCTTTGAAGTTATTTTGGCTAGATTTGAGTCGTCCAGAGGTCATTTCACTCGAGAAGTTTGTTTTAGAGTGTCGGTCTATCTTCTTTGAGGTAAGTATCTTGCCTAACCTTGTGTGGGGGAACTACCCCTTAGGATTTGAGTCTTTTATGCTAATTGTATCATGTAAAGGCCGCAAACGCGAGGTGACGAGTACGTACGCGGGCTTATTGCTGGAAAAATTAACCTTTTAGGGCTCGTAGTTTCTTATGTTCATTAGATATGAAGTTGTTTTATTATGTTAAGTCTTTCCCATTTACAAGTTTCACCTCTACGTGTCTTATTTGGAATTAATTGCTTCATGTTCCACTATTATTGCCTATTTGACTCTTGTGTGCCTTAACTGAAGTTGTTGCCTCTTCAATTGCCATGTTGTCCTTTCCTAATTGCTTATCTTTATTTGAAATTATTATTATCTCTTCTGTAATTGTTTATCCTTAATAGAGGCCATGATTATCCTTTACGTTGCTTATCCTTAATTGTAATTGTTGTGCCTCTTTCGTGAGTGCTAAATCCTAAATGAAGTTAGTTATCCTTTATCATAGTTGACTTATCCTTATTTGGAATTATCGACTAGTGATATCTCCCTTGTTGTTAAATTGCACTTATGTGAAGGTCATTGCTACACAGTATCTCTTCCTTGTTGAGAAATTGCTAGGTGGTATCGTTATTTTCTGTTGTGTCTTTCCTTGTGAGTTTCTTTCTTCCGTTTCTTTGAGTTCTGGAATTTCTGAGTTGATTTATTTGTCGTACTCTTGTATTATTGCCATTGTTGTTGTTGCAATTGTTGTTGTGATGCACGAGGTTTCTGCCATGCGGTTATTATTGTGATGCGCGAGATTTCTATCGTGCGGTTGTTATTATGATGCACGAGGTTTCTGTCGTGCGTATGTTATGGTGTTGCACGAGGTTTCTGTCGTGTTACTGTTACTATTGATATTTGCACATGCGGTGTGACAAGGCGGGCTATATATGTGAGTTGTGCATGTGGCGTGACAAGGTGAGAACATTATTATGCACGTGTGGCGAGACAAGGCGGGCATTTACTTTATGATTACGCATGTGGCGAGACAATGTGGTCTATGTCGGGAAGTGATTGTGATGATGTGATGGAATGGAGGCATTGTTATTGTTGATTATTTATGTAGTGGTGTGCCTACTCTAGGTGAGTTATACCATGTTCATTTCGTGGTGATCGTTTCTTCTGTGTCCTTCATTATCTCTACTCTTACTTATTGACTGGAATTGTGATAGAATATTTTGAGGTTTGGTACCTCGTGGAGATTATTGAATAAAACCTAATGTGAAAGTAGTTATTTTCATCTAGTTGCTACTTGTCTTTTATTTTCGCCAAGTTTAAACTATGTTCATCATACTCTTCCGTGTTATGTCATGTGGTGTTCCGCTGTTAAAGGTAGTTTCTATTTCCTATGGTAAGCATTGTATCATTATTGTCATTATCAGTAGTTTTTTGGTACTCTGTTAGTTCTCCACTTATACTTGCTCAAGTTATTTAGTCTAGTAGGTGACTGTTCCTCGTCGCTACTCCACAGAGGTTAGTCTTGATACTTGTTGGGTACCGCTGTGGTGTACTCATACTACACTTCTGCATATTTTTGTGCAGATCCAGGTATTTCGGAGTCAGTCGATAGTTAGCTAGCCGTTCGGATTTTGCTGTGGAGACTCAAGGTAAACCTGTTGCTACGCTCACAGGCTTCAGATTCACCTTCGGATGTTGTATTTACACTGTTTATCCTTGTTTCGAAATAGTTGTATTTAGAAGATTTTTTTTCTAGAAAAATCAGTAGAGCTTATGACTTGTACTAGCGGTTTTGGGATTGTAAAATTGTATAGAGATTTCTATTTCGAAATTGTCATATGATAGTTTACATATTGCAGTTATTTTAGCTAATGTTAGGCTTACCTAGTACCTAAGACTAGGTGCTATCAGGATACCCAACGGAGGTTAATTTGGGTCGTCACAGAATTAGCGTCAATTGGGTCTGCGAATTCCGATGAGATCAACGGGCCGTACCTTGTCACCATGCTCTATGTTGTTAATTTCACCGTGATGACCAGGATCATTGTCAACATGTAGGGATGCTGATTGAGAGTTAGACATTTTGAGTTTTAACCTGAAATAAGAGACACTTCAAAGAACCAGTGTAAAGTAGTGTGTGTTATGGAGATTTGTATCAAATAACCATTTTTATCCTTAGCTCCACGGTGGGAACCATATTGTTTACCCTTAAACTCGGATAACAATTAAATTTGTAAGTGATTTTAAAGATACGTGGATTAACTTGACACAAAATGATAAAATAGATTATAATGAAATAAATAATGATAAAGTAAATGCAAACCACGCGAATTGGACAATTTCAGCCTTGGAAGGTTAGCCACCCTCGAGCCGAACGTACCTCCATCGATATACAGACAGAAGAATAAGAACTTAAAGAGAATAATAATGTATTGCTTTGGAATGCGTGTTACAATGTCTCGGATGAATTATCAGACCCCCTTTATATAATAGAGGAGTCCTACTTTAGGTACAATTCTATAAAAAGTAAAAATCCCTTGATTTGCTGATTGTCAGTTCCTTACTCATACGTGCCAAGATTCCCGCTGTAATATCCGACAGCTCACGGATATTTCGATCTTTTGTTGGCTATGCTAACAATGTTTCTTCGAGCTCTTCTGGGGCTAGGGTCGACTCCAGGATCCCAGACTTAATGTTCGAAGGCAGGCATTCTGACCCCGGGTTCTAGCTCGGTGGGACTTGGGTTCGATCTTCAATCTGTGGTTATCATTTTCCGAGCCTAGCCAACGCTATTGTAGGTGAGCTCGATTTCGACCGTATATAATAAGTATTGTTTCAAAGGCTACCTAAATAATATTTGAATTTTACAGATAAGATTAAAGTGGTCTAATAATTACCAAAATGCTTTCAACTTTTAATACATAGAGTAGTTGTACATGATTCTATAGTCATGTCTTGCTTGATATACAATTCAATATTAAAGCCAATTGATTCCCTCATTATCTTTCCTAATAAGATCTTTCCATGCCCTATCTCGATATTCTGACAAACTTTGTGCAGCCCATATTTACACCATTATTTCTTCTTTCATTAATAACCTACAGTACGACTCAACTTATTGGCCGAATATTGCTTAAAATTCAGATTTATCACTTCGATTAAGGCTTTTTTCTGGGCTTCGAATTGTGAAACTGAAGATCAGGTGGCTGAAATTCAGCTGAAAACTTCAGTTTCTGAAATCGCAAATTTAAGTATTCAAGAACTCCTCGCCGGTCCTCTCCGGCTCCGAGGTTCCGTGGGTGTTTGTGTGTTTTCCAGGTATCACTTGGTTGTTTGGCGGTGGTAGGGAGGTGCACGCGCACAAGTGGTAGAGCAGCAGCTATACGTCGGGTTCCGCAACATCGGGAGAATACCAAGTCAAAAGTTCCAGGTTCTTTTCGCGGGAATTGGTACCTTTCGCCTCCTGTTTATCTGTCTCTTGTGTTAATTATTTTGTTGTCATAGTATTTCGTACTAGTCTAGTCAGTCCAGTAGTGGGCATGTAGTTACTATTTGCTCCCTTTGTTGTTATGTGTGGTGTTTTTTCTTTTTTATTTTTAGACCTTTGTAGGTATAGAGACTGTGGTTTGTCCAGAGTAGGATCATGTCCTTGGGTAGGTCGGATGGTGGGGAGGGGGTAGGACAAGGGTCATGGGGTGGGACAGGGCCCAAAAGGGGTAAAGGGAATAAGGTCGCTTGTAGGTTGAGAGTTGGATCGTGGAATATAGGGACATTGACGGGTAAGTCTATAGAGCTGGCGAAGATTCTCCAGAAGAGGAGGGTCAATATAGTGTGTGTGCAGGAGACTAGGTGGGTAGGATCGCATGCGAGAAATGTAGATGGGTATAAATTGTGGTTCTCCGGAATCGTAAAGGGCAAGAACAGAGTGGGCATTTTGGTGGATAGGGAGCTCAGAGAGTCGGTGGTAGAGGTTAGGCGGGTGAATGACAGATTGATGGCTATGAAGGTAGTAGTTGGAGAGAGCACTCTGAATGTCATAGTTCTTACGCGCCGCAAACGGGCTTGAACGAGGAGGTTAAAAGGCGTTTTTGGGAGGCACTGGATGAGGTGGTGGTATTCCGCCTACGGAGAAGTTATTCATAGGAGGGGATTTCAATGGTCATATTGGGTCGTATGTGGCTATAGTGAGGTGCACGGTGGCTTCGACTTTGGTGATAGGAACGGGGGTAGTACCTCATTGTTGGATTTCGCTGGAGCTTTTGATTTAGTGATCGTGAACTCTATGTTTCCGAAGAGGGAGGAATATTTGGTTACTATTCAGAGTATGGTGGCTAAGACTCAGATTAACTATCTACTCCTCAGGAGGTGTGATAGGGGGTTGTGCGAGGATTGTAAGGTGATCCCAAGTGATAACCTCGCAAATCAACATAGGCTCCTGGTGATGGACATCGGTATCTTGATGAAGAGGAAGAAGATGTTTGTACGGGGTGTGAGACCCCATGTGTTTTTTTTCTCTCTTCTCTTTCGTAATATACATAACGTGGCGTGATTATATAAGGTATATATGATTGCGTATAGAACATTGGGAGAATAAGACTGAAAATGTGTGGTAATATCAAGGAACAAAACTAAAGCTTTAGGTCAAAGGAATCCCTTAAACAAAGGTTCGTGGTTAAAGAAATGACTCGGGTAGCACCCCGCGCGTTCGGAAGGTTTAAGTTAACTTGCACCTGTGGGATAAGACTAAGAGTGTCTAATATGCTAAGAATAATGTGTTATGAGGTATTATAATATCACACAGGTCACATGTTAATTTTTGGAGTCAAGCAAGTTGCGAAATAAAGGTCGGCAAAAGTTATCGTAAATTTCTCTGATAAATTTTCTAAACTTTGGGTCAAATGTATCAGATCATTTCTCCCAATATATAAATACTTATGGGACCCACAACCTACCTAATCGAAGGTCTACGAGTCTAGTTCGCAACCAAAAAATCTCACATCAAACCGACATCGAAGTAAGAAGTTTTGACTGTTTTACCACGGACTGTCCGGGCTGAAACCGGGTCGCGAACCGGGTCGGGTCAAACAAGTAGTATAAGTCGGAAAATCCGACTTTTAAGAACCAAAAACATTTCATCTTCGTCCCAAAACAGTGAGAAAGCTGAAGAGAGGGTTCCATGGTGTTCCTGAGTGATTAAGGTGCGTTTTTAACGATTTCTATCGCTAAAGTTTGCCCCCATGCCTAGAAACGCAATCTCTACGCTTTGCAATCGTTTTCCCCTTCTATTAGCTGTGTTTGGAGCTATTTTTGGAAGATAGGAATTTGTTGTTCTTGATGTTTCTTCAAGTTTTATACTTGGTTTGCCAAGGTAATCATCTTCGGACTCTTTATGATCGTTTTTAAAAAGTTCTACGGACGTTTCGTCAAGTTAGGGTCATATGAAAAATCT
>ML298444.1:0-34266 GCA_005239495.1 Nicotiana undulata | reverse complement strand
AAACCCTCAATCATGGAGCCACCACATCTAGAGCTCAAACCACTTCCGGCACATTTGAGGTATGAATTTCTTGGTCCAAATACTACTTTACCTGTAATCATGTCTTCTTCTTTGAATGATGTGCAGGTAGGTGCATTGCTAAAGGTATTGCGAGAGCATCGGAAGGCAATTGGATGGACTATAGCAGATATTTGAGGAATTCCCGCCGGAATATGTGAACATAAAATTCAGGTAGAAGAGGGGAGCAAGCCAAGTGTAGAGAACCAAAGGAGATTGAACCCCGCTATGCAGGAGGTGGTCAAAAAGGAGATTATTAAATGGTTGGATGCCGGGGTAGTCTATCCAATTCCAGATAGTCTGTGGGTAAGTCCAGTGCAATGTGTGCCTAAAAATGGGTGCTTGACGGTGGTCCAAAATGAAAAGAATGAACTCATCCCGACGCGGACGGTCACCAGATGGAGAGTGTGCATGGACTACCGGAAGCTGAACAACGCTACTTGCAAAGATCATTTCCCTATGACTTTTATTGATCAAATGCTTGATCGGCTAGCGGGAAGGTCTTTTTATTGCTTCCTCGACGGATACTCCGGCTATAACCAAATCAACATCGCCTTGGAAGACCAAGAGAAGACAACCTTCACATGTCCTTACGGCACCTTTGCTTTTAGCAGAATGCCATTCAGGTTGTGCAATGCCCCGGCAACGGCGCCAAAATTTGATACGCTCAAATTACACTTTTAAAATAGTGTAAAGCGGTCGAAGTCAAATATAATAACCCAACAAGGTTGGGGTCGAATCCCACAGGGAATAGGTGTGAAAATATCACTGTGTTAGTGTGGTTCTTAACTCTAATCGAAATTCTATTCCGTTAGTGAACAAAAAGGGTGGTGATTAATAGTTTGCTATTTTAGAGAAAGAGTAGTAACAAAGGAAGCTAATTTAGATTGTAATTAATATGGGTAGAATAACCAAGGTTGTGTCCCCTTTCATGGAGTGTAATGCAAGTAGGTATTAATATGATATATTTCTAATGGGAAGTTCTTGATATGCAAATGATTCTTAAGATAACTATCCTAGATTTTCCAATACTATGATAGTAATTCCTCTTTATGATTTTTCCAAATGTAAAAGAGTTGCAATAAATCTGAATCACCTCTTGCCAAATAAAACCAACTTATTCCTAAGTGATTCTATTAAACGAGGTTTAACGCCTCGAGTCTTTGGTATTTACTCTTACCACTTCTAACCCGCTTTTCCAAGCTAAGATAAAATTATGGCATAAGTTAATGTTTGCAACCATTAACAAGAAATATAAGACGAAGAGTAAACACATATCAACTACCCATTATGCATATATTCAATGGAAAATACCCAAATATATAACACCCATTTAGGATCCACAACCTCAGTGTTTAGACTTAGCTACTCATCACAAATAACCAAAAGAAACAAGCATTTAATAATGTCATGAATGCTTACAAACCACCACTTGCTTGCTCTAATGCTTCCAAAAAGTGAAGAATATTTAATGAGAGAATGTTGTTCAAAAGCTAGACAAGAATGACCCACAACACCCAAGTAAATCCTTTTATAGTGGGAAGAAAATTCGGGTGAAAAACAGACAAAAACACCCCTGTTGGGCGATATGCGATCGCATTCCTGTCGCATAACAGGAATGCGATTCGCATCTTGACTTCATCCATCGCATCTCAAAACCCTAGGTCCCAGAGATGTATCGCATTTGGGATATGCGATCGCATTCATGCGTCGCATTTGCATTGTGGCTTTAGGCATCAGATAGAGATGCGATTCAAATGCGGTTCACATTTGGGATATGTGGTCGCATATGTGGCCGCATTTCACTCCTTAATTTTGACTCAACTTTCTGTTGCGGTATGCGACCCCTGGACTTGAAATGCGATTTGCATGTTGCATATGCAATCGCATTTGACCATTTTCCTTCTCTTTTCTCTTCTTTAACTCCCTTTTGCATGGTCTTGAGTGTTTACACCTTGTGTACTGCAAAATACCAAAATTCTATGATTAATAAGAGTAAATGCTCTTGAAACGAGCCATAGTCTAAGCAATATGGTATTAAATGTGCCGAAATTCTCCGGCACATCAAGGGTATTCAGGTTGATCCAAAGAAGGTTGAGGCAGTGCAGAGTTGGCCCAGACCGTCCTCAGCTACAGATATTAGGAGTTTCCTTGGTTCAGAAGCTCAAGTCAGCATTGACCACGGCTCCGGTACTAGTTCTGCCTACTGGTTCGGGTTCTTATACAGTCTATTGTGATGCTTCTAGAGTTGGTTTGGGAGCGGTATTGATGCAAGACGGTAGGGTGATTGCCTATGCGTCTAGACAGTTGAAGGTTCCCGAGAAGAATTATCATGTGCACGATCTTGAGTTAGCTGCCATTGTTCATGCCTTAAAGATTTGGCGCCATTATTTGTATTGGGTACAGTGTGAGATTTTCACTGATCATCGTAGTTTGCAGTATCTACTGAGGCAGAAGGACTTGAATTTGCGTCAGAGGAGATGGTTAGATCTTCTCAAGGATTATGACCTTACTATTTTGCATCATCCGGGGAAGGCCAATGTAGTGAGTGATGCTTTGAGTCGAAGAGCCGAGAGTTTGGGGAGTCTAGCTTACCTTTCAGTAGCAGAGCGACCTTTAGCACTTGATGTTCAGGATTTAGCGGGTTAGTTGGTGAGATTGTATTTGTCAGACCCTCTGCGGATATTAGCTAGCATGGCTTCCTGGTCTTCTCTTTATGATCAGATTAGAGCTCGGCAGTATGATGATCCACATTTGTTAGTACTTCAGGATAGGGTCCGTCGGGATGATGCAAGGGATGTGACTATTGGTGATGACGGTGTTATGAGGATGCAGGGCCGTATTTGCATGCCAAATGTGGATGGTCTTGGAGAGTTGATATTAGCAGAGGCTCACAGCTTGCGGTATTCCATTCATCCAGGTGCCGCGAAGATGTATCAAGATCTCAGGCAGCAGTATTGGTGGAGGCGGATGAAGAGAGATATTGTTGAGTATGTAGCACGGTGTATCAACTGCCACCAAGTCAAGTATGAGCACCAGAGACCAGGTAGATTACTTCAGAAGTTAGATATTCCGGAGTGGAAGTGGGTGCGTATAACTATGGACTTTGTAGTTGGCCTTCCACGGACTTCGAAGGGTTTTGATGCTATTTGGTTCATTGTGGATAGATTGACCAAGTCCGCGCACTTCATTCCTGTCAGTACTACTTATACTTCAGAGCGGTTAGCTGGTATTTATATCAGGGAGATTGTCTGATTGCATGGGGTTCTGGTTTCTATTATTTCTGACAAAGATACTCAGTTCACATCTCAGTTCTAGAGGGTCGTACAGAGAGGTATGGGTACTCAGGTAGAGTTGAGCACAGTATTTCATCCTCAGACCGATGGGCAGTCGTAACGGACTATTTAGATTTTGGAGGACATGTTACGTGCTTGTGTGATTGATTTTGGTGGTTCATGGGATCAGTTTCTGCCACTAGCGGAATTTGCATATAACAACAGCTACCAGTCCATTATTCAGATGGCTCCGTACGAGGCTTTATATGGTAGGAGGTGTAGATCTCTAGTTGGTTGGTTCGAGCCCGGTGAGGCTAGGCTATTAGGCACAGATTTGATTCAGGATGCGTTGGAGAAGGTGAAGCTGATTCAGGAGCGACTTCGCACGGCGTAGTCTAGGCAGAAGAGTTATGCGGACCGGAAGGTCTGGGATGTGTATTTTATGGAAGATGATAAGGTACTGCTGAAGGTATCACCCATGAAGGGTGTTAAGAGGTTCGGGAAGAGGGGAAAGCTGAGTCCACAATTTATTGGTCCTTTTGAGGTACTTCAGAAGGTTGGAGAGGTGGCTTATAGACTTGCCTTGCCACTCAACTTGTCGAGTGTCCATCCAGTATTTCATGTGTCGATGCTATGGAGTATGTTGGCGACCCGTCTCATATTTTAGACTTCAACACAGCTCATCTTGAGGGTGATATGTCATATGAGGTAGAGCCAGTAGCGATTTTGGATCGTCAGGTCAGAAAGTTAAGGTCTAAGAATATAGCTTTAGTGAAGGTATAGTGGAGAGGTCAGCCAGTGGAGGAGGCTACTTGTGAGACCGAGCGGGAGATGCAGAGTAGATATCCTCACTTGTTTGAGACTCCAGGTATGTTTCTATACTCGTTCGAGGACGAACGTTTGTTTAAGAAGGGGAGAATGTAACGACCCGGTTGGTCGTTACGTAGAACCTGCATTATAATTACTGTTATTGCCTTGGCATAGGTTGATTATACTGTTTATGATGTGTTAGAGTTGGTAGGCTTGGAATCGGAATGGTTGTAGTGAGAGTTTAGTCATTTAGTCTCTAAAAATAGCCTTAAAATGGGAAAAGCCAACTGAGAGTTTACTTATTGGTAAACTACCTCGGAATGCATATTTTATGGCTCGAATAGATTCGTTAGGTGATTTGGGACTTAGGAGTGTGATCGGAATATTTTTGTGATGTCCGGTGTAGAATTAGGCTTGAATTGGCGAAAGTAAGTTTTTAGCGATTTCTGGTCAGCAGTGAAAATAGGCTATCGGGGTCGGAATGGAATTTCGGAACTTGGAACAGGTTCGTAATGTCATTTTGGATATGTTTGCAAAATTTCAGGTCAATCGGAGTTGTTTTGGATAGTTTCGGCATCGTTGGTGAATTTTAGAAATTTCAAAGTTCTTAGGCATGAATCCGATGTGATTTTGGTGTTTTGATGTTATTTTTAGTGTTTTGAGAGTGAAACTAAGTTTGAATGACCATATATGATGTGTTGGTATGTTTGTTTGGGGTCTCGAGGGGCTCGGGATTTATTCGGATGGTTAACGGGACATTTAACTTGGAAAAATGCAGCAAATCTGCTGCTGGTGCACCACTGCTGGTGTGGTCGCACCTGCGGAAGGAGGACCACAGGCACGAGGTCTGCAGGTGCGAAGACCTTGCGCAGGTGCGGAACTTGGCTATTCGCGAGGGGGTCGCAGGTGAAGACGGGTGGTCGCACCTTCGGAAGCGCAGGTGCGAAGAATCCATCGCAAGTGCGGAAATCGGGGGTTTAAGTCATATGTGCAGGTGCGCACCTGGGACCGCAGGTGCGAGTCCGCAGATGCGCTAGTAAGGCTGCAGGTGCGGAAATCCCTGGGCAAAAAGTATAAAAAGGAGACTTCGCGAATTTTAACCCTTTTTCCACCATTGTTGTGCAGGTTCTGAGGTTTTTGAGGGATTTTGAAGAGGGAAACGTTGGTGCATCATTGAGGTAAGCTTTTTGGACTCATTAACTCGATTATAGGTGATTAAAGACCTTATTATCAGTGTTTAATTTATGAAAATCAGTAGAAAAAGGTGGAGTTAGGGCTTGAGATTATGAGGCCTTTAGGGGATGATTTGAGGGGTCAAACGAACTCCGATTTTAACGTTCTTTATATGTACGGACTTGTGAGAGGATGAAGAATATTTTGGTATAAAATTTGGCGAGTTCCGAGAAGCGGGATCGAGGGTCGGGTTTTGGCTAATTTCGGGTTTTATGCTAAAATTGGTATTTTTCAATTGGAATTCATTCCCTTAGCAAAGTTTGATGATAAAAATCTGATCTTTACAGATTTGGAGCACTCGGAAGTTGATTCGAGAGGCAAGCGTGTTGCGGAATAGTTTTCGGGCTAGTTTGAGGTAAGTAATGTCTTTAAATCCTGTCATGAGGGTATGAAACCCCGGACTTTACATCCTTTCACGAATTTGGAGTGACGCACACACTGGATGAGGAGTGTGGGGTGTATACGAATTGGAATTTGGAAAAAATGTACCTTTTTAGGCAACTATTTAGTTGCAAAACGGCTTTTAAAGCTTATTCTCTATAGTACTACTATGATTTGATATTCTTGGGTTGTAAGCCATGTTTGGGGCCTAGTGCCGATCTGTTTTAACCCCTTGGGGGCTGTTTTACTGATATTCCTCACTTTGAAACTATGATTTTACACTCAGTCTTGCTTATGAAATCATTGACACTCCTATTTGATGATATTACTATATTTTGAAATGAAATACTGTTTTGGGCCGAGAACCCCATTTTATTCATGGTCGGAGTCGCATTTTGAGAGTGTCTGACTGAGTGTGGCCGAGGGCCAATGTTGTGAGGATGTTATGATATGAGAGGGGCCGAGTGCCTGAGAGCAATTTATGCCATGATGTGGCTTGTTTATAGCGCTTGCGCTATAGGAGCCCCTCCGGAGTCTGTACATACCCCAGTGAGCGCAGGTACCTACTGAGGGCGAGTGCCGAGTGATGAGTGATTGGGAGGCATGAGTGACACTGAGGTTTCCCATGGGGCTGATACTGAGTGATGGTGAGGTGCTGAGGAAAATTGTTATGAGGGATGATTATGGCCCGAGGGGCAGTTTTATGATGATATTTTACTGAGTTTTGACTATGATTCACTTCATTTTTTTCCAACTGATATTACTGAGAGTTTTACTGAGAAATATACTAGTTTCAAAGGATTTTCTGGAAGTTGGTTTTCGAACTTATGTATTTGATGTATACTTTATTGAGACTTGATGTTTTACTATTTTGTGGATTGGTGTATCTGTGTTGTGTGTTTCATATACTTCAAACTGTGATTTATTTTCATTACTACTGAGTTGGAATACTCATCATTACTCCCTGTACCTCTGTGTACAGATCCAGGTACTGGTTCGAAGCAGTAGTCGTCCGAGTTCGTTATCAGCAACTTACGGGATTTCGAGGTAGCTGTCTATTGTCCGCAGCTTCTCCATTTCCCTTCCTTTATTAGTCTTGGTATTTGCTTCATAGACATTTATTAAGACATTAGCAGAGTTAGTTATTACTTAGATGCTCGTGATCGGTTGACTCCAGTCTTGGGGGAATTGTTAGACTGTTAGCTTATATTATTGGGGCGTAAAGACTTAAAGAAATTATTTTATACTTTGTTTGCTGCTTATTATTGATTTTTGAAATATTGTAATAGAACAAATGAGTAGTTAGGTGATGGTTGGATAGCCTAGTTCCATGATAGGCGCCATCACAACCGGTTAGGATTTGGGGTCGTGACACCTAGCGACATCTTCTCTAGGGGTAACATCATCAAGAATCGCAGCTCGTGTCCTCACCATTTGTGAGAGAATGGAATGATAAATTTCAAACTTCAAGATCAATGAACTCGCACGATAGGAATGAAGTGTAATTGTCCTAATAGTTCTGTAGCCTCTCGAAGATAAGTACAGACGTCTCCGAACCGATCCGCAAGACTCTACTAAACTCGCTTATGACTCATAGCACCTATGAACCTAGAGCTCTGATACCAACTTGTCACGACCCCGTATCCCTCCGTTGGGTATAGTGACGGCACCTAGTCTTAAGGACTAGGTAAGCCTAATATTAAATAAACATAACTCATAATAACAAAAGCTTTAGATGCCTTTTCGAAATAAATCTCTATACATTGCACATCTTCCCAAAATCCGGTGAGTACAAGTCATAAGATTTAAAGAATTTACACTAAAATTTCTAATTACCAATATTCAGAAATAAGTACAATAGTGTATGAACAAAAATATAAAACGGTGACTCTGAAACCCAAGAACGTTGTAGCGGTTTACCTTGAGTCTCCACAACAGCAACCGCGCTGCTAACTATCGATCAGCCGGCTATGCAAAACTTGAAATCTGCACAAAATGTGCAGAAGTGTGGAATGAGCACACCACAGCAGTGCCCGGTAAGTATCAAGACTAACCTCGGTGAAGTAGTGACGAGGACTAGTCAGGACCCCCACTGGTCTAATAAATTAAACATGCCTAAATATAGGAATGACAAAACATGACATCTATCTAATGACTACACAACATAGTTAGCAACATAATAAATACAATGTGGATGGAAATACAGCAAATAACAACGGAACATCATAATAATACACAGGAGAATGGACGGGAACACAACCCGAAAACCAGAAACCACAATACGGTAAGAACAAGTAATAATTTAGCACTGCAATAGTTTCCGCATCAGGTCTTAGCCCACAACCCCAAATAATTTGCTCAAATCTTCGAGTGTAAACTTTCACCCGCAAGTTTATATTGAAAGCTTTAAAAGATAATCATTTCAAATAGAGAATTCCTTCGTAATATACTTCCTCCGAATATATATATATATATATATATATATATATATATATATATATATATATATATATATACTTTATAGAAAGAAAATCTCCAAATGTAGTTCCTTCAAGATAAATGCTTTCCAAATATACTTTTCCAATAAATGCCTCTCGAACATAATTTTCTTTAAGACAAATGCTTTCCAAAATATACCTTTCCAAATAATAGTCTTTCAAACATAATTTTCTTCAAGGTAAACGTCTTTCAAATATACCTTTCCAAATAATAATCTTTCAAACATAGTTTTCTTCAAGGTAAATGCTTTTCAACTATACTTTTAAATAAATATTCTTCGAAAATAGTTTCTTCAAGATAAATCTAACGGAACTCCGTCCGTAGTTCACAATTTGTCATGTAGTACATGGGGGATCTCCCAGAATACGTCTATAGTCCCTAAAAATAAATACGCAGTGCTGGGGGGATCTCCCAGAATACAACCATAGTCCCCAATGTAAATATGCAGTACTGGGGGGATCTCCCAGAAGACGTCCGTAGTCCCTAAAGTAAATATGAAGTGCATTGGGATCTCCTAGAATACGTCTGTAGTCCCCAATTTAAATATGCAATGCAACCAACAAGGATAACAACTATAACATGACAGAATACATCGTACATCGCCACAACAGGTACAAAAGCAACAAATGATAGTAATGCGATGTGCGACGAGCAAATCAATACAAGAACTTAAATCACAAGAACGATAGAACTCACCCACAAGGAATAACCACTGAAGAGAAATACAAAGCGTAAGGAAAACAACTTAACCAAGGAGAAACAACACGTAACAACGAATACTCAATATTCAAGTCAACAATAAGAAACCAACACAAGTCAATTAATTCCAATTAAAGGCAAGTCGGCTAATATATAGGTTATCCAAATTCCTTTTAAGGTTGAGCAATTACGAGAGATTTTTCAACAAATTCAAGAAAGGGTAAGTCGCAAAAGATAATAATAACACCAATTAATGCTGAACAATTATAGGGTGAGATAATACAAATTTTAATTAAGTAGGCAGTTTATGAAAAACAATTTAGCATGACGGTAGAAGGGTAGAATCTTCTGTTAAGTCAATTAAGATCAAATAAACAACAAAATGAATTTAAAAGCAAGTAATCCTAATTTAAGCCGGTAGAGATGAAACTAGCAATCAGGAACTCAGTCATAACAATTACAACTTCATACACAGGGAATATAAGGACCTAAAAATCCTAAAAGGCCAACCTCCTACAAATAACTCCGAGTACGCACTCGTCACCTCGCGTACACGGGCTACAATAAACATAGAAGACTCAAATCCTAAGGGGTAATTCCACCACACAAGGTTAGGCAAGATACTTACCTCAAAGACGACAACCTGGTACTCAAAATGGACTTCTCGAGTGAAAAGGCCTCCGGACGGCTCAAATCCAACTAGAAAATCTTCAAAACACACATAAAACTTATAAGAAACTATTTCGGATAATAAAGATTCTATCTTTATAAAAATCTAAACATCGGCCCAAAAGTCGACCCCCGGGTCCGCACCTCGGAACCCGTCAAATTTTACAAAATTCGAATACCCATTCCAATATGATTTCAACCATACAAAACTTACCAAATTCCGATACCATTTCGTCCCTCAAATCATGAAATTTTGTTTTGAAATTTTCTTCAAAAAACAAACATTTTTCCAAAACCCAAAACACAAATTAAATGATAAAAATGAAAATAAAATCATGGAATATGTTAGATTCTAGGTGAAGAACACTTACCCAATTGAATTGCTTGAAAACCCACCAAGAATCACCTAAGATCGAGTTCTAAAAGTCAAAATGTGGTAAAAATGGTGCAACCCTCGATTTTGGAATATATTTTGTCCGCCCAGGTTTTAGTGCATCGCGATCACGGAAGAAGTAATGCGATCGCGAAGAGGAAAAATGGCCACTGCCCAAAATGCATTACGCGATCGCGAACTGGTGCATGCGATCGCAGAAGAGAAAAGGCAAATCACCAGCTGCTATGGCTGGGCAATGCGGATACGGAAGGGGGGCTGCGAACGCGGAGTAGGCAGAAATGTAAGTACGCGATCGTAAGACGGTTTATGTGAACGCGAAGAGGAGGAAAGATAGACCATCGCGATCGCGGGAGGTCCTACGCGAATTCAGTAAAGAGAAATTGTTGGCCACCAATTAAACCTTCGCGATTGCGTCTATGCCTATGCGGTCGCATAGAAGGAAACACCAAAAGGCATAACAGCAGTCCAAAAATAGGGGGAAATGACCCGAAGCCCATCCGAAACACACCCGAGGCCCCCCGGACCCCGTTTAAACATACAAACCAGTCATATAACCTAACACGGACTCGCTCGAGACTTCAAATCACATTAAACAACGCTGAAACTACGATTCAAACCATAATTCGAACTTATGAACTTTCAAATCTTCAAACTTCTAAACTCGTGCCGAAACCTATCAATTCAACCCAGAATTACACCAAAATTTGCAGACAAGTCCCAATTGACATCCCGGAGCTATTCCAACTCTCGAAATCACATTCCGATCCCGATATTCCAAAAAGTCAACTATGGTCAAACCTCTCCATTTCCCGAACTTCAAATTTTCCAACTTTCGTCGAATTACCTCAAATTACTCTACAGACCTCCAAAACTAATATCATCTGCCCGCTTAAGTCAAAAATCACCATACGAAGTTGTTGACATTACCGAAAACTCATTCCGGAGCCGTTTACACAAAACTCAACATTCCGGTCAAATTCCACCGCTTAAGCTTCCAAAACTGAAATCCTTCTTCCAATTCGACTCCGGATCATCCGACAACTAAATCCAACCATGCACGCAAGTCGATATATATAATATAAAGGTGCTCAATAACTTATGCCACCGAACGAAGCTTAATTTCTCAAAACGACAAGTCGGGTCGTTGCAGAAATATTTCCCAACTTTATCAAATGAAAAAATGTTTGCGCATAGGAATTAAGCAAAAGATAATTTTTTTCTTAAGTGCCAAACTCAATAGAAGTTTCGGCATAATTGCAGGAATAAAAAGTATTACATTAATTGCTTTTGTCAGCGAAGTCCGAAGGGAGAGAATATTTTACTACATCTTTTGAATATGAAGGATGTTCCACATTCGGTTCAACATCTTCACGCCTGTCTTTATCTTCTTCTTCAGCTTCCTTTTTGGTCCTTGAGGACTCAAACATGTGCTCGAGGAGCTTTAAGCATTGGGCGAGCATGAATATTATCGAAGGCAATTATCTCTAGCTCAAGATCCTCATTAATACAACCATCCACATTTGCAATGCCTTCTTTGGCCTCCTCCAAAGTCTTCCTCCTCATGTGATAAATCGTATAAGTTTTCTCAAGGAGGAAACATTCTTCCTCATCTTGGTGTTTGGCTCGAAGCTTCATGATTTTGAATTGCAGTTGTTCGTTTTCAGCCTTAATAATGTCATCAGTTTATGTCCGTTCTTAGTTATTTTAAATTTTTGGATCAAATTAATTAACGTGTTTATTAACTATGTTACAAATTTAATTGTACCGTCTTACGCGTAAACAATTTGTACATGAAAGACTCATTTCATGCAATCATAGTAGTACTAACATAGCTAGCCTTTTTTTGGTGTTAAATGATATTGGATTGGACATATCTAGTCCTTTCTACTTCAAAGATGAACATAGGCATTTGGTTCCTTTTGTTGTATGTGTCTTATTTTGGTAATTAATATACATGTAGGGTCTGCCTAACCCCCTACCATAATGGCGGTCTTCTAAATTTAAAAACAAAATGTTTTAACTTGAGAAATCATCAATAGTAGATGAGATTTCACAGCCTACCCGGCCCATTTGACACCATTTATTTTTCATGTTTAGAAATAGGCACCAGCTGGAAGCATTTAATATACGGGTTTTAGATTGATTTTTTAGTCGTTAACAAAAGTAACTAAAAACATGTGGTAGTTTAGTGATTTTGCCTCGAACGATCGATCATTCGCTACAAACATCTGACAAGTCCTTTCACAAAAGAGAAAAAAGAAAAGAAAAAAAAAGATATTATAACATTCTTGACGATTATTCAGAGTTTTCGTTCAGAACAATTGATTAATTCATATTTTCTCATGAATTAGTGAAAAAATTGAAGGATTGAATTAAATGAAGGAAAAAAGTTGATAGGAGTATTTAATCGATTCACGTTGCCTTAAACAAAAGGATAATGTAGAAATACTGACAGTTATCTCATCTCTCAAATAAGTATTAATTGATGTTGTTGTAAATCCCTATCTCCTTCAAGTACTTCATCTATTACAGTTATCCTTGAGTCTCAAAATTTATTTAGCTCCCATAACGTGTTTGATAAATACCCTCCAGCTAGCAGTGATTGATAAAGACCTTTCAGCTAGTTTTGTTTATTTTAGACACAACGTGTTTCTTTTCAAAGATATTCTTTCTTTATATGTTTCTTCTTATAAAAGCAGATTTGCAGTAACCATGAATTGAGTTGTATACGGTTAAAATCGGACACTATTTGATCAAAACCAGGAGGTTGCATTCAAGGTCGGCCTCGTAATGGATCAGACCAAAGCACGAGGACAACGTACCAAGTCCGGAATGGAGGCACCTATCGAGATCGAGGCTATTAGTGATCGAGACCAAATGAGACAGACATCGAGCAAGATCAAAGATAGCACAATGGCAGAAAGGCGAGATATTCGTTACTAGTCGAAGATCATTGCGTAAATCTCGGAACAGAATCAAATCAGGAACGGTTAATTAGCTAATTATAGGATTTCCTTCTGTAATTAGAGTTATACCATAAGTAGAATTCCTCTACTATATAAAGGGAAGTTCTAATCATTTGTATGACACATTGTTGACATATATCAAAGCAATACAATTCTCTTTCTCGTTTATACTCTTGTTCATCAGCTTGTTATATTTTTTATTGTTCCTGCATAAACTAGTTTGAGGGTATTCTAACTCGAGGATTGAGTTCTATTCTAACACTGGTTTGCCTTCTGTTATTAATCTTCATATTTATCAATTGGTATTAAGTGAAATCACGTGTCCTTAAAACCACATTATAAGTTTAATTGTTATCCAATTTTAAGGGTAAATATGAGTCATCGAGAATTTCATGACTTGAGTCACCGTTTCTTGGAAATTTTCACAAAGTGGACGAGCTTCAATTGTGTAAAGCCAAAACTCTCCTAAATGCAGAGAACTCCTCTCAACCGTAGCTGCAACAACAATAACAACCCAGTAAAATCCTACTAGTGAGGTTTGGGGAAGGTAGAGTGCACGCAGACCTTACCCCTACCCTAGAGGTGGTAGAGAGGTTGTTTCCGGGAGACCCTCGGCTCAGAGACAATAGATGTATGACAACAAAATTCGAAAAAGAATATCAGCAACGTGAGAGACAGCAAATAAATGAAAAAATAGTAACACAAATATTATGCAAAAGTGTGAAACACGACATAAATCACTAGCAGCGCTAGACAAAACACTATCATACTCGTCGGTAAAAAGAGGAAAACCGGGACAAAGAGGAAAACCCATCGACTACCCTTTAACCTACAACGCTAATGCTCGACCTCCATACCTTCCTATTAAGAGTCATGTCCTCAGAAATATGGAGCCACGCCATGTCCTGTCGGATCACCTCGCCCCAATACTTCTTAGGTTGCCCTCTACCTCTTCTCGTACCTTCCAAAGCCAACCGCTCACACCTCCTAACTGGGGCATCTAGGCTTCTCTTCTGCACTTGTGACACCAGGTCTTGGAAAAATATGCTAGTAGACTTTTGATGATTTTTGAGTATTTATTTCATCACACTCGTTCTTATATTTTTTTATGCTTTACTTTATTAAAATCATTCACCTCTTGCCTACTTAATAAACAAAAATCAATTATTTCGAAATTGTTAAAAGAAATGAACACACGGCTAAGTTCATTGTTGGCTTGCATAGCGGCAACGTCGGACGCCATCACGACCTATATGAGAAATTGGGTCGTGACATACCTATAGTTGATCAATCTTAAAAATTTACAACTACAGTGATTTTGTGTCCTTGAGGATTTGATGATGAAATCTAGTATTTGGATGCAAGAATGATGTTAGAACTCATGTATATTGAGTTAGAATCAACCCAGAACATCATTAACCACTTACCTTAGTTGATTGGACTTAATTTAAGCTTAAAATCGCCTCTTCACCTCAAGAACACTAACCCTCAATGCTCAAAATACTCTCTTGCCCCGATTTTTTATTCAATTGACCAAGACGCTATGGTAGTACTTCGCTGCTAGCATTTGGTAATTGGATCATAACTTCTTGTAGGAGTGTCCAAATGACGAACGGTTTTAAACCATTAGAAACTAGGCTCGAAGATATTTAAGTAGATAGGTTTTCCATCACATACCTCATATATACATATATATATATATATATATATATATATATATATATATATATATATATATATATATATATATATATGCTCGTCCAAAGTTAGGTTTGTGCGTACTCATTTGGAACTTTAGTCTATCATGTAGTTTCCAACTTGACTTAGACTTAGGGATCTCCTTAGACCACACATCACTTATAATATGCGACGTATACTTATTATCATATCCAATTAATATGCATCATATTAATAGTCCTAGTCTGCACACAAAATAATGTAATTAGCACACATCAACTTTCTTAATAGCGCTTAAGCATTTCGAAATTTTTCGGGGTGCTACAATTATTGTTAGATTTGAGCCGTGTGGAGACGAATTTTAAGGGAAAAGCTATTTTCGAAGGTTGATTTGGCCTAGTTGAGGTAAGTATCTTGCTTAACTTTGTATGAGGAAACTACCCTTTAGGATTTGGGTTGATTGTGCTATTTTTGTTATGTGCAAGATGTGTACGCAAGGTGACGAGTGTGTACAGTGGATATATGTGGTATTTGACCGATTTAGATTATTTAGACACTTCCATGCCTTAATTGAATTGTCATAACGTGTTACATCTTTCATTGTTAGTCTACTCTTACACGTGTTAATCACTTTTACATGCTTAATTAGTCGTTGTTAGCACTTGTTCTACCTCTTACTTGTTATATTTGCTCTCATATGTTTTAGTTGACGTTGCTACTTTCCTTAGTGTCTTGTTACCTCTTTATTGTTGAATTACTCTTACTTGAAGTTGTTATTTCGTGGAATATCTTCTTGCTGAGTTATTTGTGTTGAAGTTGTAAAAGTCGTTATAACTTTGAGGTGATGTTGTTAATTGTTGAGGTATCTTTCCTTGTTTAGTATTCCTCATTCATCTTGTTGTTATTGAACTTATTGAAAATATTGTGATTGAGCCATGGGCTATTGTTGTGAAAATATTAGTATTGTTGCTTTTTTGACAAGTTGTGGCATATGGGCACTTGTGGTGCGAGTAGTGATTGTGTTGTGATGTTTATACGCATACGTTTGTATAAGGCTAGGGGTTGATACACATGCGGTGAGATAAGGTGGGCTTCATACGTGTGTTGCTAGTATGGGTACTACTTGAACCCACGCGGTGAGATAAGGAGAGTTAAAACGTGTGTAGCTATTTCGGGAAAAAATAATTTTCAAAACTAAATGTAAGACTCACACAGTGATACAAAGAAAGATTGTGATTGAAATTGTAAAATGTGAATACGAGGCCGGTACCTCGTTGTAATTCTTATTGTACATTCCATGTGTAAAAGGTTTATTAATTGAATAGTTCTTGTTGTTTTTCTTCCTTGTCTTACCTGTTTTTTTTTTCGTATTTGATTTCTTGTGGTTCTCATTATGTGATCCCTTCATGTTGCCTTTTTGCTTTTGATTCTTTCATTACCTCACGTTACTAAACTGCTTGTTATTATGCATTTCTAGGTTTTCCGTTACTTCTCGTCATTATATTTGGTTTATTTCGTTTATGTTGTCCTAGTAAGGTGTCTTGATCAAGCCTCGTCATTAATCTATCGAGGTTAGGATGGATATTTACTGATTACCGTTGTAGTGTACTTATACTACGCTTTTACACATATTTTTTAGCAGATCCAGGTACGTCTGCCCGTGCTAGATTCTAGGGATTGCTCGATCAGCTACTTTTGAATACTTCAAGGGTATACCTGCTCGACGTTCGCATGCCTCGAAGTCACCTTCTGCTTTTAGATATTATACTGTTTATTTCTTTTTCCAAAAATGTATCGTATCCCGAGATTATTAGTACATTCTTGTAGAGCTTATGACTTAGTTCCACCTGTTTTGAGAATTATGTTGTTGATGTTCTATTTTGCGAGTTAATATGAGCTTATTAGTTTTTTTTTTACTATTTAAATTTTGATATTTTAGTTAAGCTATCAATGAATGTTAGACTTACCTAGTCTTAGAATCACGACATCCTAAGGTGGAAAATTGGGGTCTTGATAGTTATTATACGGAAATTATTAATGCATTCTTGTTAATCCTAATTTCATAGGAATATAGGCGTCAAGCTAGCTTGAATAGGCGAGTAGTACTTCGAACGAATACTACGTGTAATATTAACCCTGTCAACCAATAAACAAGATAAATTAATTAGATAATTTAAGTGGAAAAATTAACGGGATTGTGAGCTAACCCATAGCTTTGGAATATTTTCTCCCAATGAATTCATCTCTAAGATTGCCAAATTTATTTCCTTAAATTTTTTAGCTTACTACTCTATATAAGATTTAGCTAAATATTTATACTTTAGAAAATCACCTGAATAGATTAATTCTTTATCTAATTTAATAAATAATTATTCAAAAGTCTACGTGGACTTGGACTCATAATCCTATATTACTGATTGTACGACCGTGGAGCAACACAAATATTACTACTCTATTGAGTCGTGATCGAAAGTCTTATGACTTTAGGAGTCGAAGGACCACTTATTCAATGCTTGGGTCCCTTTTTCCTCGGGCTGTACTAAAATGCACTTTAGTTGTGACCACCGATCAGTATCGTTACTGCATAATTATAATACGACACCTAATACGACAAAAGGCCAAGGCCAACAGATTTTAAAGCATGAACTCCTGCTCCTCACATCTTGGCACAGTGGAACATGTAACTCGCATGTTGTTCCATTGAATACCTCGAAGGTATATCGAACCCCAAAAAAATAGTTTGGTCCATCTTTATTCTATTTTATATATGTCGGAGGATCCGCATAGCCCTTGATTTACACTACAAGAAAAAATGCCTTTAGCGAGGAGAAAATCGGTCGTTAGAAGTTTAAATCCGGTCGTTATAAGCTAGTAACGACCGAAGAAAATTCGGTCGTCGCCAGTCATTAAAAGCCTTGACATTAAAAGTTAACGACCGGACTGTAAGGCGGTCGTTAAAGATTATTTAGCGCGACATTAATTCCGGTCGCAATATGTCTTTTTTAGCGACAGATTTTTCCTTCGCTAAATAGTCATTCTGGTCATTAAAAATCTTTATGGGAGCAACATATTCCGTCGTTACAAGTACTTTTAACGCCCAAATTTCCCTTCGCTAATGAGAAGTTTTAATAAATATAATTATAATGCTCTATTTTATTGAATATTTTATAATTATTTCATATGCTTTCATACACACTACACAATCAAAATATATTAAACAATCAATATTCATATAAAAAATCATCGTTAATATAAAGAACTGAAGAAACATAAACTGTCCAAAATTTCTGACAGCATTTTATCAACTCTAAAAAAGAAAAAAAATGCATCTAATGTACATAAGACGCCATTAAACCACTCGAACAAAATAAAAAATTTCTTGTGTTTCAACTTTTTGCTCTGCACTTTCTTCAAGAATTGATACTCGAGCTTCAAATCTTGATCTGCTAGAAGAACATGATTATGTCAGTGTAGTAACAAAGAATAAGCTATTTACACAAAGGATGCAAACACTACAGTATCTTAAACAACATGTGAACAATAACTAGTGGTTGAACTCGCAAAGTGAATTCGGGAATCAAAATTTTTCAAATCATCTTTTCTTTGCCAATGTTGTCAGAGTTGTTCAGGGGGATCTTAATCACCCTTTACAGTTATATTGGCTAGTACGAGCAAGCTACTTTTCATTCCCTTTCTTGACAAGCTAAGTTATCTCACACGGATCTAGAGTTTTAGGCATGTGGTTGCTTAATACCACTGCACCATTACTCATTTGTCAAAAGGAGTATGAAATTAGTATCACTATACCTTTTCTTAAACATTGTTTTAGAGTTTAGCTAAAGCAATGGTGCAGAGGCACCCACAGATAATATAATCTACCCCTGCTCATGGCTATAGAGTTGACTTGTGACATGACTATATCTAGTCTAGTATCAAACATTAGAAGCAGCATCTAATTCAGTTCTAATTTAAGCACACATAATAACAATAATAGGCAAATCCATGGCTGGGAAATTGAATCAACTAACTAGAATAGTTACAATTTTTAGATGATTCAATCCATCAAAATCTAGTTTTTGGCTCCCAAAGACCTCTTCTCTGGTATGTGCTTGCCAATCCTGATGCCTGCTCAACAACATTAGAGTCCATCACAAGCGACACTGTTTAATTTCGTAAAAAATTGATTCCAGTAATATACCAAGTAGATCCTCATTATTCACCTCTCATGCTTTCATTGCCTTTACTATTTATCAATAATACCTCTAATTGAGGCTTGAACATGCTTTTCAATTTCCTTCATTCTTCTGTTCCTCTTTGTTGGCAAAAACCTGTCAAAACAGTTTAATAAGCAAGAAATCAGAAAAGGGAAAGAGATATGCATCAACAAATTATCAAACACCAGAGCATGAGTTAATCATGTTGCACTGTCCAGTAAAATTTGTAAAGGAGTACTACGGTGATAGTTAGGGCAAATCACCTCCAGCCTAGACTATAACCGGAGCGTATAACTTCCATTTGCTCAGCATATATCTATCTCATGTAAGCTCTCAATTGCAACAATGTCTTCCCATTTGCTCAGCATCTCAGTACAGCTCAAACCAAAAGCTGGAAGCATATGTTGTTTAGAAATAGTTAACAGAAAGCCAATGAAGGGACACTTATTCAAAATGTTCCGACTTTGTAATTAGGAATACAATATGGTTCCAAACAAGTACTTCAAAAAAGAATCACAATGAAGAGGAAGTTGTCGTTTCGATGAAAGAAAAGATAAAAATGGACTACTTAAAAAGAATCCATTGCAATTACAAATCTTTAGCTTCTCCAGGTGGAAGGCAGGAGTGAAGATTTTGGTATGTTTGGCCCATTTGTCTTCCTCTTCGCTTACAAGTACTTGTGCTAATAACTTGATTGCTGGATTTGAATGAGGCTTTTGATACAGATAGTTATTGGAGAATACTTCCTTTATAAGCTTGGGGTCAATGAAAAACACCAACAGTTTTGGACCCAACCATACAAAGGATTTTTTCCCTGCAAGCAGAGTTTTTCCTATTAACTACTTCAAATTGAAGATGTATATCTTATCTATCCATCATAAAAAATAAAAGTAATAGGGGATTTTGAAATATAAGCAGAGCAGGCTGAAAGAAGGTACCAAGCAACTTCTTCAAATCCCGTGTTCCAAAACCTAATAAGGGTCGGTTCAATTTGGATAACAATTATAGATGATATAATAAGTGTTTCTCTTCAAATCAGTTTCATTAGTAACAATCATTTGTCAACGACAAGCTGCTCCTTCAGAGAAATTGATTGTTTTAGAGTTATCACATAATCCTTTATCTAAACAAACATAAACTATCTGATAATCTAGAACAAACAGGATAAATATCAAACTTGTTTTAATATAACTGATATCTCTTTTCAATCCGATAATACATATTTCTTGAAAATATAGAGCATAAAACCTCAACAAAACTTTCACTTTCAGATAAAGCTAACCTTTAATTTCTGCAACACTTTACTCATATATGGCTTGTATTTGAACTACGTAGCTTTTTTTATCAAATTGCCTCCAGGAGGTCTACGACAAAAATGAACAAAATATCTGATGTCATTATAACAAATTACAAATTAACAAACAAAGATGATACTACTAATAATAAGGCTTCAATATCTTTTTTAATCAAACTAGCTGCAAACTCCACAAAGGGACTTGAAAGACTCATTTAACTTCCTTTTACTAAGACACAAATACTTCCAAAATAATTTCGATAATTTATTTTCTAAGACTTTTATGCAAATTCTGAATTTGTATTCATTTTCATGGTTATTTCTTTTTAAATTCGTCAATAGAGTGATGACAATACCTTACAAAATAAATTTATACTATTAAAAGTCTTATTGAAGTGCCTGCTTAGTAAACAAAATACAGGATATATGAAAATACATCACAGTAGAAAGACTAAATACTAGATTCTAATCGCTAGTAATCAAATAAAACTAACTGAAAACTTTAGCTAGGACACCCTGAAACAAATCAAAAGGAAAAAAAGACTAGCAATGTGAACATACTCTTAATTTCTCCACTAAGGTAAGATTTGAACATAGAACAAATAACTTTTCTATAAATTGTATGAATCCGGATTCCAAAATTGAAGCAATCTCCCTTCCAAAATAAGAAAATAAGCAAATAAACAAGTATCATTTATTTTTATCGGATCATGAGAAAGTAAAACTTTCAAGCTACTCCGAAATATTAATACACAGCTTCTAATTAAGTAATTCTCACTTAAAGCATCTGATGACAGTAAGATTCATACTACTAGGATTATAAATCATCAAACTTAAATAGGAGGCAACGAAACATAACGAAAATAAAAGTTAAATAAGGGATTTAGGTTTACAAGATGCAATATAAATAAAAGATACAAAAAGCACAATAACTCATAACGAAAAGATCTTGATTTTTTCAGGTCCATATATATACATTCAAATAATAGGAGGGTATGCAGAATCTAAAACTGAATTCAGACTCATGACCGTTATTTCACATGGATAATATATATAAAGCAAGGATATTTGGAGAAATTTAAAAAAAAATCCCAAGTTTGAGGCAGGATTGAAACAATGTAATCCATCATTACAGGAGCAAATATTGAAAGAATTAAATCATTCACTTAAAAGGCAAACAACGCAAGACTGAAAGAATGTTCATAAGTTTAAACATATAAAAGTGTTTTCCTTTCATGAGTTACTAACAAATTTGTTTGATTCATTTCCTTGTTGATAATGTAAATGGCGTATAGAGCAGAAAACAAATGCACATTTATATTTAGCCCCAAAATTACATAAAAAATGCTACTATGCTCAACTTTAACTTTTCCATATATAGATAAAGAAATGATCAAAAACCCATCAAAAGTACTGGACAACAATTCTCTAAAAGAGATTGTGAAAAATTAATGGATAAACTGACGCGTCATGCTTTCCGTGACTCGAAACACTTGTTATTAGTTCATGAAATCATGGAAAACATTGAGAATTTGCAGAGCATGCCTCAGAATATGACGTACAGATCTCCAAACTTGAATCAAATTAAAAAGGTTTCCTTTTATTCTACTACTCACCCACTGACAGTCTTAGGAACATGCCATCCTACTATATTGGCTGCATTTTTCAAAGCTCCTTCCACTAGAACTAGTTTTGCATCTGGCTAATGCTTCAGCAACTCCATTTTTTTGGTTGCGTACATCCGATGGCTCAACATCAAGGAAGATAAGAAAGATTGTTGTTCCTTTGTTGTCAATGCATTCCATGATCTGAATGAGTTCTTCCAAGAACCATTTGGATGCAACATTGTTATTTGAGAATATGATAATGGCAATTCTTGACTCCAATTAAACACATATCATGTAATCATTTCCACAAGTACTGGACAATAATTCTCTAAAAGAGATTATGAAAAATTAAACACAGTACAAAAAACCATCACAAGATTTGTTCCAACAAGTTGTGAACTGAAAACATAATAATTCAGTGAAGCAAAAATTCAAACACCAAACAGATATCTAAAACTCAATAGAATATACCTTTATATGGTAGCACAAATCATTGTTAAGCTTCCATCATCAAAATCACTAGCGAATTTTTACTTTGAGCTTTATCATTCTAAGGCCCTAAATTATTGAGAACACAAATGGAGAATGACTGAATCTTTTGCTTAACACAAAGGAAAACAGAAGTCACGCCATGAAGAAAGAGAAAGCAAGAGAAGAACACAAATGTAATGCAGTAGAATAGATAGACATAACGATATGGTGATTACACATTGAAACTGGCCTTTCTGAAAATTCTTGTTTCTTAAGCCCAGATTAAAATAATTAGAACATTACAACAACAATATACCCAATAAAATCTCATTAGTGGGGTTTGGGAAGAGTAGAGTGTGCGCAGACCTTACCTCTACCCCGAAAAGGGTAAAAAGGTTATTTCCGGGGGACTCTCGGCTCAACTAGCAGTGATTTCATTTAAAATTTTGGCCAGAAAAAATTTATTGATTAGTAACATCACTCAACTGTCGGCAAGGTTTTGTTTAGCCTTATCATGTTCGAACAATTCCAAATTTTTTGAATAACATTTTCTATAACGTAAATTCTAGATGGGGCATAAGAGAATTACCTTATGTTGTCTTTGAAATGACTCAAATAAAACCAAAACTGAAACTGTTAGATAACTAGTAGTGATATAACCTCCTAATTTGAAATATGAACATTCGGAACCAATTTCAGGACCAAAAAGTATTACGCTTGAGTTCCAGCAAAATGTAGTCATTATAAAACAAAAATTCATGCTCTGAAAATGATAATACATACAATTAACTCCAAAGGCTCTTTGCATATAGGAAGAAACAAAGGAAACAATTTTCACAATTAACACTTAACACATTTTATCCTAGCCTAATTAATTGATATTTGATCTAACAATGTCAATGTCTAGTAAAAGCAACAAAACTATAAGCAACCCCGCAATAATATTATCGTTTTCGTATCATTTGAATCTTATAAAGTTGATAAAATGCTAGATTTTTTAAGTACCGCTGGACTAGCAACATGACTCATATATAATTGTAACCAGCTTTTGTACATATCAAGCACAATCTCATACCTATTTTTCTGGCTACAACAACAACAACCCAGTAGAATCCCACAAGTGGGGTCTGAGAAGGGTAGTGTATGTAAGCAGGCCTTCATTTTTTGCTATACTTAAAATTGAAAGTTTACCAATCAAAACAAGAAAAATCTAAAATTAAATATATCAGATTGCATTCACAAAAAATTAAAAGAAAATTCATATCGCAGGTGTGTGGGACACAATGGGCATTGACACAGTAGCGACCTCGTCGTAGTTAATTCTTTGTTGTTGTTGTTAAGGATAATATGAATATTGCGGTTGGGGTTGCTGCTACTGCTGTGTGGAGGTATAAGGATTCAAAGAAGACTGTGGTGGAATTAGAACCCCAGGTGGGTGAATTGAAGTGGGTTCGGGTTAATTTAAAAAGAGTAAATTTTTAAATCTTACCTTGATGAGAAGAATGAATAGTTGATGCCTACGAAAGTGACTAACGTTTTTATCTTCTCCCATAAAATTAATCTTGATAGCATTTTTAGGTTTTCATCGAGCAGTAGGCTATTTGGAGGGCGAGCGGGGTGGGCATAGGGCGAGTTTGGGGAAAAAGGAGGGAAAACATAGCGCCTCTTTTTATGGATTAATTATAACTTTTAACGACGGGATATTATGCTTTTTAAGGATCGAACATTATTCCTTTGTTAATGTCAAGCTAAAAATTGGCTTTAACGACTGGAAAAAAAGTTCTGGCCATCGATACGTCTACAACGACCGGATCCATATCCCTTCGTTAAAAAATGGTCGTTAAAAAGCATATTTCTTGTAGTGTTATGTGTTATTTATCCATTCGTACTTTTTTATGTCAATGTTGGTGATTGGAGATAACTTTCTTCAATTATTTCTGGGATGTGAGGGACTAGGTCTTGCTTCATATTTGTTAATTCATTTCTGGTTTTATACGATAAAGCAGTTATAAAAAGTATGCTTGTCAATCGAGTAGGTGATTTTGGATTAGCTCCTTGGATTTTGGATTGTTTTACTCTATTTCAAACAGTAGACTTTTCAACAATATTTGCTCATGCTAGTGCCCCCAGAAATTCTTGGATTTCTTGCAATATGAGATTGAATGCCATAACTCTTATTTGTGTTTTACTTTTTATTGGTGATGTTGGGACATACATGCTGACTATTTTATAAATATTTTCTTTTATCTGAATTGGTATAAAATCGTACTCCCTCCGTTTCAATTTACGTGAACTCATTTGACTGGGTACAGAGTTTAGAAATAAGAGAAGACTTTTCAACTTGTGGTATAAAATGAGTAACATATATTTTGTGTGGCTATAAATCATTGCATATATATAAATTTTTTCCAAATATGAAAATAGGTTATTCTTTTTTGCACGGACTAAAAAAGAAATAGGATTCACATAAATTGAAACAGAGGAAGTAATATTTTTTAAAATGAGTATTTTTGGATAATTATATTTGGTCTCACAAGTCAAAAGCATTTTCGTTGATTTTCCAATAGTGTTAGTGCAACCTTCAATTTGCCAAAGACGTATGTCTTAGCCCATTCTCAACTAAGCAGACAAAAGACTCTATTTTTGTTCTCTGTGCTATTTTTAGTTGTATACCTATTTTATTAGGGAAAAGGCGTAAGTACCACTTGAACTATAGCCGAATTTTTAATTATATATTTTATCTTTGCTGAGGTTCTATAAGCCCCTGAACAATTATAAAGTAGAATTAATTTCACCCAGAAAACGCTACGCCAAGATCTAAAGTAAGTGGTAAATACACGTGCCTACCCAGATCTAACACATATATTTTCATATTTAAATTTCTTTTTTTTTTTCCTTTCTTCTTTCCATTACTACTTTTCTACCACATTAAAATAATTTCCATGGTGAAGTGCTTAAATATATTGTCATCACAATGGATGTTTTTATATATAGAAGTTTCCTACTAGTCTGTATTTTACATGGTTCTTCCATTTAAATCTTTAAATTATTTGTGGTTATTCATTTGATATTCCACACAATTCAGCACAACTTTTATTTCTCTATTATACGGTAAAACTTATTATCTTTGATAGATAGAAGAGAGGAGATGAAATTAGAAAAAACATAAAAAGTCACTGGAGTTGAAGAGGAAGATGGTGATGGTTTCCGGATTTTCAAATTTCAATGATTGAATAGTGTATACTACTATTAGAGTTTTCTGAATTTAGATAAGAAACAGAAAACTAATAATTCTCTTTCATAAAGGTAAAATATGTGGATGAAAATTCGAACTTCAGGAGGGTACTTACGTCTTTTTTCGTATCTCATTATGATAAGAACTTTGTTTTGTATAATCATTTGGTATTCTCCCAGACCTCATGTATGTGATTAAGCTGGGTTTGCTCTTATTGTAATTATTTAATAATCCAATTAATCTTGATTCTTGTAGTGTATGGCAATATTTAAGAAGGAAGCATCTTTTATCTAAGGTTTCTCCATTTTGAGAGCTTGATTCCTAGACTAATGATTAAGGACAGGGGCGGATGTAAGGTAAAAGAGCAGGAGTCAATTGAACTCATAAATTTATGTGTAAAAATCATTAATGTTAGAACAAATAATGAATCTGAACCTATAAAAAAATATAATGGGTTCAATACTAAAAGCCTTAAAGTTGAACACCTAAACTTTGAATCCTACGTCCGTCTCTAATTAAGAATGAAGGGATGTCATCTATACACTTATTGGTGGAGTAAAAAAGTTAAAGTAAGTTTGACTACGATGAAACTTATGAAGAACAACATTTTTTTTCCTGGTAAATCAGTAAAAACGCATTCATCGTTTTTGAATATCCAACAAGAACTTGTGGTGTACTGATCAAACTCACATAGCAAACTCGACAGCTCTTTCCAGACAATCAATTTTAGGGAAACAAACAACATTTAAAGTTAGTTGGTTTAGTATTAAAAGGTTGACAACAACCTCGAGCTGTCAAGCATAAGACAAATCCAATAAGACAAGATCCTTTTTTTTTTTTTGGTTCAACAATAAGACAAGATATGTATATGCATGTTCGGTGTTTATTATCATACTGTGGGAGGTGTTATTCACGCTCCTGAACACGTGGAAATTTAACACGTGACATTTCTTTTAAAAATTAAATAATACTTCATCCCTTTATTTATGGAATTTATTTGACTGAGCACGGAGTATAAGAAAAAAAAAATACTTTTGAACTTATAGTATAAAATGAGGCACTATATTTTGTGTGACTATAAATTATTGTATTAAGGTAAATTGTTTCAAAATAAGGAAAATAATCATTTTTTTTGTCATAGATTAAAAAGAAAATAGTTCACACAAATTAAAACGGATGGTGTATTATTTAGTTTTTAAACTTGACGCATTTTAGGATCACTTTTTGCGGCCAGGTGATAAAAAGTTTTACCGGAATCCATCTTTTCCGATATCGTTAGGGTTCCAACTTATTTTTCCTACTAAAGACACGATTTAAATAGAAAGTGCTTTAAATACGATTCCTTTCGGTACCACTATATTTGGTACTCCTCCTTTCGGTACAACTATATTTCGTGTTGAGGAAGCAATCCTCTTGATCACTCTATTTCAAAAACAATGACTTCCGAACAAACCAAAAGTTGTCATAGTACACATATACTCGAGTAGGGGTGTATGACGTTTGGTTTGGTTTGGTTTGGTTTAATTTGATTTGGTTTGGTTTAATTTTAAATAAAAATCAAACTAGTTAGATGTTGGAATAATTTGCCATACGTGGGAAGTCCCACACCTATGGCCTAAAGCCATTTAGATGGTTTTATAAAGCTTGGCACGTTAAGTCCAATGAAATGAACATTTGACATATTTAGAAGGATATATATATATATATATGACTTGGGCTTGGGGGCGGGTAGGGTCGGTTCTTTATATAAGGATTTTATTTTTCGTATTTTATTTGGAACAACTTTTTGTTATTTAAAATTTGAGTTTTAATTAACCGAAAAGTTAAGGTTATTCGTAAGAAGGGGCATCTCTTTAGAAAAATGTCATTTTCTTATCTATAAATACAGATGACATCCCAGAAGAAGTGTATTCAATCTGCCGTATATTTCTTGTTTTGTTGTATCCTGATAGAGAATTGCTTGTAATCCCTAAAGTATATACATGCAATAACTTTTGAAAGATAATGATCTTTCACACCTCAAAACTTTTAATTCTCTGTTTCTTATCTATATTTTTCTAACAATTTTCAAGAGTTATTTCTGTAATGGAGAAATTATTGGTTGTTGAGGATCCGAAAGACTTAATCAAATTGGATCGCTTTGATGGATCAAACTACACTCGTTGTGTCACGGCCCAAATTCTCAACCTTAGGGATCGTGGTAGCGCCTAACACCACACTTGCTAGGCAAACCAATGTTAGAGTTCGATTAGCTATTTACCTTTGATTATCCATTTAAACATAATAAACAATTATAAAATAAACTTAAGCTACTGACTTTCAATGAATAATTCCAAATATAAAATAATAAACACTTAAATAAACCGAGTCACGACTAATTATATAAGTAACTCTAGAACTATCTCAGGGTCTGGTGTCACAATTCACGAACTACTAAAGAATACTACAAATAATGGGCTGAAAGAAATAGTGTAACTGTTCTGAATATAATAAAACAATTTTATAAAAATAGGAGAAGACTCTCCGGATCTGCGAACGCCGGCAGATATACCTCGTGTCTTCGAATAAATGAATAGCCGCTCTAAATATCTCTATTGCTGGTCGATACCTGGATCTGCACAAAAGAGTTCAGAGTGTAGTATCAGTACAACCGACCCCATGTACCGAGTAAGTGCCGAGCCTAACCTCGACGAAGTAGTGACGAGGCTACAGCGGGGCATTAACAACATATAACCTGTGACAATAATATATACAATAACGCAACAAAATAATTCTACACGAACAAGAAAAATATAACTGAGACAATAATATAAAGCAAGAAGGAAATCTTAAACAAATAAATAAATAAAGACTGCAGCAACAATAAAATAACTCAGCCGCCTTTTTTAGGCCTTAACTATAACCAACTCTCAAATAATTTCCAAGTTCTTAAACTCTAACTTTAAATAAAAATAGTGCCAAAATATGAAAATAGTAATATAAAATGGTAGTTTTCAAATCTTGGTTTTCCTTTGAAAATCATTAAAAATATAATTTTCCTCCCTGATTGCTCCTTGTTGCGCGTGCAACCCGATCCCGTCAGATATATCATATCAATTTATTTACCCGTATCACGATCAATTTATTCACCCGTATCACAATCAATTATCCACCCTTATCACAGCCCTCTTGTCACAGCCCCCTTATCACCGCCTTTCAAGTCAAAGCCTTTCACAATATTTATGTCTCGACAAATTGTAAACAGAACAAGTTTCACTTTAAAATAATAGTAAAAGCAGAATATGAAATAATGACAATAAAACAATGAGTGTTCCAGCCTTTATTTTATAAACAGTAAAACATGCATATTCTCCCTTATTATTGTCTTGTTGCGGCGTGCAACCCGATCCCACCAATTCACAATATCATAAACATTTATCCACCCTTATCACATCCCNACATATCATATCAATTTATTCACCCGTATCACGATCAATTTATTCACCCGTATCACAATCAATTATCCACCCTTATCACAGCCCTCTTATCACAGCCCCCTTATCACCGCCTTTCAAGTCAAAGCCTTTCACAATATTTATGTCTCGACAAATTGTAAACAGAACAAGTTTCACTTTAAAATAATAGTAAAAGCAGAATATGAAATAATGACAATAAAACAATGAGTGTTCCAGCCTTTATTTTATAAACAGTAAAACATGCATATTCTCCCTTATTATTGTCTTGTTGCGGCGTGCAACCCGATCCCACCAATTCACAATATCATAAACATTTATCCACCCTTATCACATCCCCCTTATCACACCAATTTTGTTTATTCATCAAAAACTTTCACAGTTTGGGCCAAGCCTTTCACAACACTTTTATTTCAACCAATTTCAAACAGAAAACAGTATAGCTCGTAAGCTTCAACCAATATCATTTCACAATAAAACCAACCAAAATATATGTAAACACCGTTACGCTGTCAACCCAGCTCAGTCTTTATGTACCATGATAAAATCAAGAGAACAACAAACACTTTTAATACATTTGCCACAATAATTGGCAACAATCAATTGAAACCAAAAAACCACGTAAACCTCAACAATCATAAAACAATTAAACTGCATTCCTCATCAGTTCCTCAATATTATCAAAAATGAAACCAACATGAACATATATATATATATATATATATATATATATATAATTCGTAAAAATAATGCCAAACCGCTCAACCGTTTTGTAACAAAAAGAATCCAGCTAAAACAACCAATACACTTTCCAAAATAACCACAACAATATCTAATAATAAAATAACAAGGCCAAGTAGTCATAGAAACAATAAAGGACATAGAACAATTAAGACAAGAATCAATTAAGTTGGGAACGGGAAATGGTTCATGCTTAACAGGCAAATTGGGCGGTACATAGATACTCGTCACCTCGCCTATACACCACGCCCATGAATTTCACATAGCAAACAAGTGGGGATTCCTATTCCCTCAAGTCAAAGTTAGACCAAACATTTACCTCAATTTCGCATGCCACTCACTGCTCAATTACAACTTTTCCTTTAGAATCTTGCTCTAATTTGCTCGAATCAAATCATAATTAACTCAATATCATTAATTAAGGCTAAAGGATCTAACTTTATTGAAAATTATAATTTTTCCTAAGTTTTCTCAAAAAAGTGAAAACCCGACCCCCGGCCTGCTTGGTCTAAACTCGGGGTTCGGACCAAATTACGTTTACCCATTCACCCAAAAACCCAAATATATAATTAGTTTAGAAATCCGACCTCAATTCGAGGTAAATATTCGATTATTATAAAATTTTCTAATTCTACCCAAACCCTCAATTGTTACCATGAAAATTCTTAGTTTTTGATTTAAAAGTGATGAAAAACAATGGGTAATTGAAAGAGTAAAGTTTAGAATTGATTACCTATGACTTGGGGATGATATTTGGTGAAGAAATTTGTTCCTAGGGCTGTGGGGTTCGAAAATTTGAAGACGAAGAAGTCTGCCCGTTTAATATATATTTTCTATCAGCTATTCTGCTTCGTTTCTCGTGCCAAACAATCTTGAAACACGAATTTTATGTGTCCAATAGATTCCTTGTGCAATTCTAGTCAAGTTAGACTTTTGAATTACTCCATTTGACCTTATAATGAAGGAGATATGTAGGTTTTAATATTTGCAAATAATGCAGATTTTTAATACGTCGTCAAAGACAATTTCGTAATTAACCTGAAAAATCTGGCAACATTAGTAAAATGACCATAAAATCCTCATACGATGTCTAAATTCGATGATTCTTTTTGCTACGGGTCCTTAATTACGATACAGATCTAATACTTCATTCAAAATAGAAATCGGAGCTCATTTGTTCAATATGATATCAATTATGCTTGAAGAAACGACGTCGAAACATAAGAAAGAACGAGCCTAACACAACCCAAACCTATTTGATACTCAGCCGAGCCCTCAAGGCTCTAAACCAAACATGCACACAATTATAAAAGCATCATACAGACTTGCTCGTGCGATCAAATCATGAAATTAACATGTAAAACTATGAATTTAACCTCAAAACTCATCATTTTTCTCAAGAACACTTATCTTTCACTATTTCTCAACCGGACGTCTGAATCACGTCAAATAAACTCTGATTCTCACCGAATTTCACAGATAGTATGAAAATACTGTAACAAATCTGTACCGAATTCTGAAACCAAAATACGGGCCCGATACTAGTATTTTCAAACATTAATTCTTTTCTTTATTTCATTAATATTTCAGCAAAACAATTTCTTTCAAAAATTGATTTCTAAGGCTTGGGACCTCGGAATTCAATTCCGGGCATACGCCCAAGTCCCATATTTTACTACGGACCTCCTGGGATCGTTGAAACACAGATCCGAGTCTGTTTACTCAAAATGTTGACTCAAGTCAACTAAAACCAAAATTTTAATTCTAAAAATTATTATTTCTTATATTTTAACATAAAAGCTTTCCGGTTTCACGCTCAGACTGCACACACAAATCGAGGTAGTTAAAACTAATCCTTTTATGGTTAATAAGCCTAGAACGGAGTCTAAATTCATAAAATGACCCCTTGGGTCATCACAATCTCCACATCTAAAACAAACGTTTGTCCTCGAACGGACATAGAAGATTACTTGAATTTGCAAACTAGTGTGGATATTTACTCTGCATGTCCGACTCGGACTCCCAAGTAGCTGCCTCAATGTGCTGGCCTCTCCACTGCACTCGAACTAAAGGATAACTCTCAGACCTCAACTGACGAACATGCCGGTCTCCTCATCATAAATCAAATCTTTGTCCAATTTGACAGAACTGAAATCTAACACGTGGGACGGGTCGACATGAAGGCGAACAATCTCTCAAATATATAACTCAACCAACCGCTTTGAAGTATAAGTACTTGCCACAAGAATGAAGTGTGCTGATTTAGTCAACTTATCCACAATAACCCAAACTGCGTCAAATTTCCTCTGAGTCCGTTGGAGCCCAACAACGAAGTCCACAGTGATACGCTCCCACTTCCACTCAGGAATCTATATCTGCTGTAGCAAACCACCAGGTCTCTAATGTTCATACTTTACCTGTTGACAATTTAAGCAACGAGCCACATACGCCACGATGTCCTTTTTCATCCTTCTCCACCAATAATGCTGCCTCAAAGGATCAACTCACGATTAGAGAAGACCGAGCGACTGTACGAGCTAGAACACTGCTGGGGGAAATATCCAACCTCACAAACTGCTTAGCCAACGTCTGAATATCTGAGGCTAACGGTTTCTCACCGACTGGAATATACGCAAGGCTACCCATACTCACCGCCTCTATTTTCTTAATGGTTGTTCATATCCAATTACGGAATTATCAAACAGTTTCACGTTAGCAATAATCTCCTTTCAAACCTTCACTACTGATAACGAGATGCGATTCATGAAGACCTCATAATTATATACCCGACTTGAAGTGTCTCATTTAATGCCACTTGGGCGGCACATACCTCGCAGGTCAAAGCTCAATAATTCTGACACGGATTTGGAAAATTATACACAGTTAATTAATTAGCTTATTTCTTTATTTATTTATTTAATTATTATTAGTATTACTTTTATTATCATTATTTATTCATTTATAATTATGATCATTGTCATTATTTTATACCTAAATTGTTGAATAAGCCTAACATGCATGACTCCTTACCAGTACTATAGTAACGTTTTAATTAACAAGGGAGACTTTAAACACAAGAATTTCCATCACAAGGACCTCGTCCCCACATAACTTCCACCGCGGCTCGTAGCCCGACTTAAACATACCACATCATATCAATATGCAAGGATCTTGCCCTCAGTTCTGAATCACAAGTAATATGCACACCGCCAATCGAAACATTCCATTTTCTTCTTTCAAATATTTTTCGTTAAACAAAATTACAACACGTAATGATAGACATAGCTATCTCCATAGAATTTCTCAATACTAGTGTTCACACAAGTAGATTTTTGAGTTACGAAGCTCACCCGAGAGTAGAGAATATTATAAGAATTTTATTAGTTATACATAACCGTATTAAGTTCTGGAAATCATCACTTTATAATAATTAGAGATTGTTCTTGTAATGACACCATTTAATGTAACGAACTCAACCTACCATAAAAATTATACCAACAGACTGGGTCTCCACCTCTAGGAGTCTGACCTCCACCTTCGACATGTAAGTTGAGTTGTAACTGAAATGGGGCACGTAGCCTGAGTGTTCTGATGAAATATGACTCTCCCAAGTCTAGGACAATTTCTATCACTAGCCGAAATGAAGTATCAACCTTCCCTGAGTCGTCCAATATTTTACAATCATATTTGAGTCCTTTATGAGTCTTGGGACTCGCCCTCTGGCTATATGAACCAGCGTAGGAGTATGACGGGCTAACTTATCAAACCTGATGGCATATTCTGACACGGTCATATGACCTACGCAACCGTTCAAACCTTATGCGCCACGCAAAATGGAAAGTTAGAGAAACAAACTCTTTCAAAAGCATTTATGAGAACTGAGTCAAGTAATTGATGTTGCATTGGCTGGTCAACCTCTTCGTAGGCTTGTCACAAACACCGGCGACCAATTTATTCTTTTACTATGCTAACTCAACACTGCTGAGCTACTCCTTCTATTCATATACTTTTCATTATTCTTTTGGGGTAACTCTCATCTCTATTGACACACAAGGATCACAAAAGTAAAGCTCTACACAGATAATTCTTGGAACGAACCATATAGTCTAGCATCTTGTCAACCACTGTACTCCTTCTGGAGCACCCCCAAAATCCGCAACCGTGACTTCCACGCTGAGTAGACTTTCTGTAGATTTAAAGTTGTTCGAATAACTCCTTTAGTACTGAGGTATAGGGTTATTAAGGAGACTTACATACTGCAATTCACAGCTTTATCTCTTGCAACATCTCCGGCTTTATACATTCCAAGCCGAAACCGATATAACACATGTGATGAACCAAAAGGTCACCTTAGGTAATTTCAGCTATATCTGTGTTTCGAGGCTCCGAGAGCCTCCGTTAGTCTCACCTCGATATGCGTGCGTAGCCCGGGCGTGTGGCCGGGAAGCTATTATGTGAAAATTTGATGAAAATGAGTCTTTGATAATTAATAAATGAGTATGGTTGACTTTGGTCAACATTTCTGGTAAACAGACCCGAACCCGTGATTCGACGGTCCCGGAGGGTCCCTAAGAAAATATGGGACTTAGGCA
>ML298441.1:0-27105 GCA_005239495.1 Nicotiana undulata | reverse complement strand
GTGCACCGAGATTCGACGCGGAGCGGTGATAGCATCCATTCTCTCAGAGTCGACGAGGTAGCAACTGGCGTTCGTTGTCCCGTCCCACTTTTCCCTATTTTCCCTTCTGTATTGGAACTTTGAAACTTAAAACTTCAGTTTTATTATTCTCAGTTGTATTTATGTTAGTAGCTCATGACTGCGTGACTCCAGATCCTAGGGTGATTGTTGGAGCTCATTTCTTTTGTTAGACTGTTTTAAATGATTAAAATGTTAGTATTTCTATGAATTGAGCCAATGATGAGTAAATTTCTCTAGTAAATGAATTGAGTATTGTTGTAACGGTTGGTTAGCCTGGTTCCACGACAGGCGCCATCACAACCCGGAAACGGGTCGTGACGCCTCGAGTAGGTACGTGTTATGTTTTGGGACTTGTTGGTATATTTGGATGAAGTCCCGAGAGGCTCGGGTGAGTTTCAGATTATGTTGGTCTTGATGGCAGTTCTTTTTTCTGGTTTTTCCGCACCTGTGCAAGTGTGGTCACAGGTGCGGATCTGCATATGCGGGGGTGATTTGCTTCTGTGAAGAGGAGACGCCCAGGGGAGTTCCCCTTTTGCGGAGATTTTGGCGTTGATGAGGGTGTGCTCCTGCATGGCTTGGAGTGCACTTGCGGAACCACAAATGTGGTTTAGAATCCGCAGGTGCGAGAAGTGCTCAGATTTAGCTGGTTCGCAAATACGAGAATGGACCACAGAAGTGGCTGCCGTAGATGCGACTAAGTGACTACAAAAGTGGATTCACTGCCAGATTGTATTTAGTTCGAGGGTTTTTTCATTTTATCACATTTTGGAGATTGTGAGCTCGGTTTGGGGCGATTAATTAGAGGATTTTTACCACATAGATTGGGGTAAATATTTTCGACTTAGATTTGATTATTTTAAATGATTACATCTTCGATTTTGGTGTATTGATCATGAACCTAAAAGAGAAATTGGGGGGGGGGGGTTGTCTATACTTTTCTAAAGTGAATAATTGGGTTTTGAACATCTATTCGGAGTTGGATTTGAGTGATATTAGTATGGTTGGACTTGTATTTGAATGGGTTTCTGGAATTTGTGTGTTTTGTCGAGTTTTGGGGTGCGAGCCTGAGTTGAATTTTTTTATAACTTTGAGCATTCAATTAATATTTGACCTTTATCTTTTGGATTTGTTTTCTATGTAATTATTTGATATTTTTGAGTTGCTTTTGGCTAGTTTTGAGTTGTTTGGAGGTTGTTTCGCGTGGGATGGCATTTTTAAAGTATTGTTTTAGCTTTCTCGGTATTGATTTGGATTGTTCGAGGTAAGTAACATATTTAAACTTGGATTTGAGTGTAACTATCCTGAGAACTATGATATTTGAGAGGGATTAGGGGTGACGCACGTGCTAGGTGACGGGCGTGTGTGCGTGCACCGAGGTATTCATGATACGAGTTGTTCTCGGGCTATTATGTGCCTTGTTTTTCTATCGTGCTTCTTTCATATTATTTTTGTCTCAATTTATATGACTACGTGAGATATTATTCATGCTAGAAATCATGTATAGACCGCCTGTTTAATAATTTGAGACATGATAGGGCAACTTGTGCTATGTTGAGCTATTTGCCTTAGCCATATTTATATTGTACAGTCATGATAGTTACATCTACATGTTACATGATAGTCCTTGTAAGTGACACGAGTTTGAGCTGTATTTGAGGCACATTGTGATATTTTGCGTTATATAATTGGATTATGTTTCCGTGAGATGTTGGCATATGGAAACTTGAGTGAAATGATGAGAGATGTGGGTCGTAGAGCGGTTTTGTGAGTTATGTTGGATTGGTTTGCACACAACAACAACTATATTGGTATTGAGGTGACGCGTACGCTAGGCCCCACATTGGGCTAAGTAGTACTAACTATGAGCTACGTGTGCACCGGGCCCCGCGATTGGGCTATGTGATATTGATTAGCACTTGGGCCAGGATCTGCCCTTTTAGAGTTTGAAATTCTCTGTGAGAAAAGGCATAGTGATATATACATGTGCTTTGGTGAGGGGAAATGATGTCAGGAACCCGTACAGTGCTGAGTGATTATGTGTGCGTTGAATTGGGGTATTGAGCCAGGCACCTTGAGAGTGCTAAGAGTGAGTGTACTAGACGATATCACTCTGAATTATTTACTTGACATGTAGGCATAGAAATGTATTCTCCTCATTCTAGTTGGTAATATGACATTTGATGACTTTACATGTATATTGACATGTAGGCATAGAGATGTATATTCCTCATGTTAGACGGTAATATGACATTTGATGACTTGACATGTATATTGACATATAGGCCTAGATATGTATTTTTCCCCATGCTAGTTGGTAAACGAAAAGTCTTATCTCATGATATGAATTAGAAAAACACAATTCTTTTGATAAACTCATGTTTATTTTATTCGAGTGGTAAGATTTGGACGTTGACTGTTATATTTGGAAAGCATGCTTACTTTACTGTAACTATGAACGAGCTGAGTATAATATCTTTTAAGTTATTCACTTTTATTGCCTTCGTTATATTATTATGAGTTGTTATTGACTATCGGTGTTGGAACTGAACATTTTCCAAACTCGCCACTGCTTTACACCTGAGGATAGGTTTGTTACTTATTAAGTAAATAGGGTCGGTTGTACTCATACTACACTTCTGCACCTTGTGTGCAGATCCTGGAGTTGATGATGCTGTGCATGGAAGAAGCTGGCATTGAAGGTGTACTTGGCTTCCGGATATAACTTCCACTTGTCCTTGATAGTATTCGATTTAAATTTTTTGTTTATGTACATTCCAAACACGTGTTGTATTTATTTTTGTTTACCGGAAAAATAGTAATTATAATTATATTTGATTAAGTGGTTCTAAGAATATGTGATTTATCTTAGTACCAGTTATTAAGAAGTTGATATTAAATGTGTTAGGATATAATAGAGCGAAAGCAATTAGAAAACTGAAGAAAAGCAAATCGGAGCACCTTAAGTCGAAGGCTCTATAGTAGCCTCGAGGCTCTTTGAGACCGGGGCTCGGAGCCGATGTCGAATGGTCGGTGAAGCTATAACAGATTTACAGGCCTCGTGGTGTGCTATTTATGATCAATAATGAGCTATTTATGAAGAACTTTAAATGAAAAGCAGTAAATGTGATTAAATGAGCTAGTAGAGAGAAATAGAGAATGTTAAAGTAAAGCAGAGAATGTTCTTGTGCCTTGTATTCAATGTGTGTCCTTTACAAAATGACAGGGGCCAGCTTTTTATAAGAGGGGGGAATCCTAACATAGTACATCAGCATTTATTTCCAATATTTGCAGTTGATACCGCTATTTAATGCTTGAGTACGGAATTGTACTTTGTTATAGAGTTGTTTGCCTCGATCTTCGTGATGTCTCCTTACGTCGACTCCAAACTTGTACTGCCTCGAGGTCGAATCGGAAGGAACGCCCGAGGTCGGATTCGAGCCATACCTTGAATCTTACATGAATAAGCTACCATATATCACAACAGATGTAAAATTGGCCTTCTCGATTTTAGCCGTACACAGATAGTCCCCACGTTTCTTAGAGTGGAATGATAAGAAACGTTCTTGAATATTTATTTCTTTGAAGTTTTCGTAGTGGGGCCAGCTCATCAGGGCATTTATTGGTTTGCTTCAGAAAGCTGCACAAGAGTCGTTGTCGACACAGTTACCCAAGAAACAATAATCAGTGGAAAAGTCCGACCCTTCCATTCTTCGAGTGTTGGCTCCAAGATTTCTATAAATACCTCATTCGCACGCGACATACACCTTAACAGCCACCTTCAAACTATCCGAGCTATTTTTCAGATTCTCCTACGTTCATTCCCTTATTTTGCTTATTATTCATCTTTCGTCTCAAGGGCTTCGACACAATCATGGCCAAAACTTCTAAAATAGTCCCTTCCCAAGGGGGCGTTTATTCCTCCGCTCGCCCGTCCGAGGACGAAACAAAGAGACCACCGAGCGCCGAGCAATGTGTCCCTGATGATTTCAAAACGGCTTCCGAGCTTACCGTCGACAAATCCCCCAACACGCGGGGCCGGCGCGAACCCATGTCTAGATACATAAGTGTGGTGTCCGAATTAGAAAGAGTAAAAATGGATTGTGGCTGGGCAGAAGCGAATCAAGCTGAGGTTTCTAATGCCGAGGAGAGCATAACGACCTACAAAGAGGGCTTCCTCAGTGTTTATACGTACCCATTCACTTTGGGTCCTGTTGAGCCCTCATCCCCACAGGTGGACCCGGTGGTCCTTGATTTTTGTCACCGATATCTGGTGACGCTTGGTCAGATCTATCCTTCACTTTGGAGGATAGTGTACATGCTCCGATATTTTTCCAATCATATCGAGGGAATGACTTTTACCCTCGATCATTTGATACGACTGTACAGTTCCCGTGTCTACTGAGGGGCCTGATCAGGCTTCAACATCGATCCGCGAAGCCGTTTTTTGCAACCACCGACGAGACCAGAGATCGGGGGTGGACGAGCAGGTTTGTTAGAGTGAAAACCTATGATATCATTCCCGCTGATAGGATATCGTTCCCAGAGGAGTGGAACATGGCACGTAAGTAACATCCTATATATATATTTATTTATTTATTTATTCTCCCCGATGCACTCTCTGAACTGAACCCCTCTTGCTTATGTAGCTACTGCTTGGTGCCCTGATTTGGTCCAGGACCTGTCCAGGTGGGTCACACAAATGGACTCCGCCTTTCCATACAACGGGCGATCTTGGCGCATTTTGACGCAGGCGAGGTGGCAGGACAAGAATCACGGTAAACCTTTTCCGTAAAACTTCACACGAAACCCTTTGAGGCAGAAGTTATCATATGTCCTTCAAATACAGGTCTCGGTGATACCCTATTGACAAGGTCGCCCCCTCCCGGCGAGGAGGAGACCTTAGAGCCTGGCGAGGTCAAGAGAAGGGGGAAGGAGGAACCGGAGGGGTCTCCTAAGGCAAAGAAATCCAAGGCCCGCAAGCCCAAGGCCAAAGTATCAGTATCGACTCTGATCGTCAACTCGTGCCCCTACACCGTAGACGAAGATGAAGACGAAGACGTCCGCCCTTTGGTACAAAGGGTAAGGAGAATTGCGCTCATTCCGATGGTTGCTGATCGTTGAGACGAAGAATCTATGACGGTTGACGCTCCCCTCCCTCACTCGGAAGAGAATTTTAAAGGAGACTCGATTGTAGTCCCCGAGCCGTCCTCGGGACACGACCCGGCCCGCCTTGATAAGTTCGGGAGGCTTGGCCTCGATGCCGTATGTGATTCTACTCTAGGACCTTCCTTTTCTTCGGGCGAGATTAGGGATGCCCAGGATCGGAGCAACTCCAATGAAGACATCCTTCGAGGGGAAGATGACGCCTTCAGGTTAGGTGAAGGGCGAGAATGCATATATATATATATATATATATATATATATATATATATATATATATATATATATATATATATATATATATGTACGCATTATCGCCCTTCACTTGGAGATTTTGCTCTATAGAATAATTCTTTCTCCATAAAATCTTTCCGTCATTCGGCGCTCCGCCATCTTAGCCTGCTATTCTCACTTCAGGCCTTCCCTCCCTTTCTCACTTTATTGCAATCATGGCCACTGTGTTTGAACCCGTCAGCCAGCGAGAGGAAAAATCTGCCTCCGTTTCTCATCTGGTCGGCGGTACACTGCCAGTTTATGTTGAACAAACCACAGGGCATTTTGCCTCGAAGGGTGGTTCCGCGTCAGGGAGGTCTTTCGATATTCAGGATCGTCGGGACTACTCATCGAGGCCCATACCGTCGATAGAAGGAGATCACCTCGAGGCGATGAGGAGAGATTGTAGATGGGGAAGAGATGTGGTACTGCAGGACCCTTCCTTGGAGGAGGACATTATGACTTACGTGGAAGGGGTCCTGAACGTATATACGTTCCCCTTTACATTGGGCCCCCTTTATAGGGTCATTCTCGAATTTTGTCGGAAGTTCCGGGTCACCCTCGCATAGGTCCACCCGTCATTTTGGAGGATCGTGCTGATGACCAGGTTTTTTGCGGAAACGGCTGAGCTCGAGTTTACCCTCGACCACCTCATCAGGTTATATCAGCATATGCACTGTATGGGGTTGGTTACCTTGTTGTGCCGGGCCTCTCGATCCTCTGTTTCTAAGGGAGAGAAAAATGAAGATCGAGGGTGGACGGGACGGTTTGTCCGAGTGCGAACCACTGACATTATCCCTGCGAAATTCCTGCCATTTCCTGAGAGATGGAATCTTACGCGTAAGTGGAACACTCTTGCCGTCATTTGTGTTATTTTAAGGCGGATGTTGGCTTCACATTAAATCCTCTTCTTCTACCCCTTTTTCAGCGACCCCGTGGTTACCTCGCGAATCCCCGACTTGGCGGACTGGATTCAAAAGCTGAAGGCGTGCTCATATTGCGATGAGTGTAATTGGCACGATCCGTCAAAGGGTAGGTGGGAGGTTAACCCCCCCCCCCCCCCCCCCCCCCCCCCCCCCCCATGGTGAGTGCCGTAGAGCTCCTTCCCTTAAGGACCACTCGTTATCCTTACTGACTTTCCCTTATGCAGGCGTCGGGGAGTTCCCGGGAGCGAGACCTGGCTCTCTCGAGGAGAGAAAAGAGATGTCGGTCCTAAGGCTAGGAAACCGCAATAAATGGAAAGAGCCTTTGGTGAGTGGGGAGACTCTCTGTGAGACAAGACCCTCTCAGAGGTGCAAAGGGGGTGACGGAGTTTCCCTCCTACCGCCCTTTGGTCGTCTCTACGAAGGCGTTCCAGGGGAGAAAGATTGCTCTCATTTGCTAGCTTCTCATGTCAAAGGTACTTCGACGGAGGTTCGGGCTCAAGGCCCGTCTAATGAGGGCAAGGTCGCTAACGGCCATGTTCCCCTCTTAGGGGCTATGAAGGAGAAGGCCAACCACGGACATGCTCGCTCGTCCTTTGAGGTTACACAACAATTCTGCACTGTGGTAGGATTTGATGACTCATCGATGTTTCGACTCTATATTTCCACTTCTTAGCTAAAACTTGCCTTTCGCATGTTTTTGACAAGCTTAGGCACGAATTGCAGAAATCTTTGGTCGGGGAGAGATCCTCAAACTCCTTAGTGATAGACATGCGAACAAATTGACACACCTTCGTTACGAAGTGAGTCGCAACCGCGATTATGAGGGTCGTCTCGAGGAATAGGTGATTCCTGCTCTGACACCGTACATGCTTTTTCTCTTATTTCCAGGGTTTAACGTTCTGGTGTCGCAGTTGCAGAAAAGGACGAAGGGCCCGGAGCGTCTTTGGAGCAGAGTTGGTCAAGGTGAACGCGAGTGCACTAGGCTTAGGGCTCAGAAAGACGCCCATGTTGAGGCCAATAAGAGTGCTTTGGCTGAAGTTTTTTCCCTCGAGGTGCACCTTCGGAACGTTCGGGAAGACAACCGAGTGTTAACAAGTCGAGTATAGGGGCTTGAGGTCGATCTTCTTAGGATGAAAGCTGACGCTATCGATGCCCGGGCTGAAGCTGAAGAGGCACGAACAAAAGCTGATAAGAAAGTAGTCATTTACCTGAGGGATGATATTGATACTCGGGTTGAGCTGAGGGAAGCCTTTGATAGGGAAAAAAGGAGAAGGCAGCACGCCCGATGTAAATCCAGTAGGGAGACCCTCGAGGAGATAAGCGCTCGTGGTTTTGACCTTTCAAAAGAGATAAAGCAGGCTAGAGCGAACGAGATCGATACCCAGTTCTTCCTTTCTCCTAGTGCAGGCGCTGATGTTCGAAGGTCTTCGGGGGAGCCGGTCCTGAGAGTAGATTAGGTTTCCCTTTTTTACGTAAATTGTTTCCAGGAGGGTTGTAAATGCATTAGTACGTATATATGAGAATCTTTTGTTCACTCCGGTTTGCTTGTGTTTGTTTTCACTTTATTCCTGATTTTTGGTACTTGCTGATGGTCGATCAAATGACCTAAGACTGGTATCTTTATACTTAGGCTCTTAATTACAGGATCAGTACGACCTTTAACCGGACCATAAGTCCCGTGACGTCAGCCCTTAGGCCCCGATGTCTATGCCCCAGGGCGTTCTCAGCTTAACTTGTCCCGGGTTTAGTCTTCGAGTCGGGTTTCGGCTCGAGGATATCTGCCCTCGGGTTTCTTCGAGTCAATTTGACCCATTCTTTAGCATGGCTATATTTTCCACTGCTTAAAGATTTATTCGAAGTTTTTTCGCATTTATCCGACTCTTCGATGGCCCAAAAGAACCTCGATTACGAGTCGTGACGAACCGGCGCCTCGGGAGGCTTTGCCCTACGAGCCGACATGAAAATATTTGAAACTCCTTCTTTTTTTCGAGCCGACATGAAAATGTTCGAAACTCTCTATTTTACGAGCCGACATGAAAATGTTCGAAACTCTCTTTCTTACGAGCCGACATGAAAATGTTCGAAACTCTCTTTCTTACGAGCCGACATGAAAATGTTCGAAACTCTCATTGCTTACCCTGAAGGTAGCATGATTTTAACCGGTTCTTCCTAAATAATTTTGAAGGATTGATTTTGTAGCGATGGTCGGGCGTCCCTGAGTCGCGTTAATTTGGCCATAGCCTTTAATCCCGAGTATCATATCCTCGGCATCTATATTCGAGGGTATGCCTTTTTAGGGGTCTTACAAGTTCAAATATATAGCCTTGGCTTTGAAGTCGGGATTGTATGATCCGGGCATGCCCTACTCGAAGTCTTATAGCTTCGAGCGCGCCCGAGGTTACCAGCTTGGGATCTTACTACCTCGGGTTTTGATAACTTGGTGACAGTCCCCGAGACGACCTTGGGGACTTCCCCTAGAAACGGCAACTTCTTTGAATCGCAAATTGTTTTGACAGCAAAAATAGTCCTTTGATCGTTTGGTACACATATACATGTTTTCTTAGTTGAGGATTCGTCCCTTTTATGCGTACACGGTTCATTCGACTGTTTGGCCCAGTATACAGTTTTTCTCGTGGAATCCCTCCTCGGCTTTCTTGGACTAATTCGAGAAGGTGATCTCCCGGGGTGATGCTCCCCAGTATTTGACGCTGAGTTGGAGGGAAGTCTCGGATACTTCTTTAAGCTTTCCACATGTAGCATATAGATGTTGCCTCGTTAAAAACCTTGCCAGAAAAATCCTTTTGGGACAAAAAATTTGGCCGAAGGAAAAGAGTGCAACGCATGCTTTAAAATCTGAGATCTTCGAGCCGGAAGATGCCTCGTTTTTCCTCTTGCCAGATACATGCGTACAAGTTATCATGAACTTTAAATGAACAAAGGAGGATAGTCGTACCTCGGCGGTGGTGGCGTTCCAGCTTAGACTATGCGTTGTCTTTGTTTGCCCGTTCCAAGAACTCGGTACGGTCCTTCACTTAAAAGTTCAAAAGCGGTTGGGGGCGTGGCTTCTTTTGGATGTTTGGCCGCCTGTTTGTCTCCCGGTTCTTTTGACGCAGAGGACGTCGTCGCTGGTGTCGCGTCGTATACCACGAACATTTCTTTCGCGGCGTGTTGTTCCCCGTATACCGTCTTTGTTCCCTCTTTCGATGGAAACTTCAACATTTGATGGAGGGTCGATGGTACTGCTCTCATGTAGTGTATCCATGGCCTTCCGAGAAGGATGTTGTATCTCATGTCCCCGTCAATGACATGAAATTTGGTGTTTTGGATCGTGCCGACCATGTTGACCGGGATGGTAATTTCTCCCTTTGTTGTCTCGCTTGCCATGTTGAATCCCTTTAGAACTCGAGTGGCAGGCACGATTTGTTCGATCAACCCAAACTGCTCCACTACCCTTGACCTGATTATGTTGGCCGAGCTACCTGGATCTACAAGTACACGTTTAATTTGAAATGTATTTACAAGGAAAGAGATTACCAGAGCATCGTTGTGAGGCTGAGACAAGGTTTTGATGTCCCCATCACTGAATGTGAGGGCGTCTTCGGGTATGTATCCTTGAGTCTGTTTTTCCCTAGTGATGGATATCTTTGTTCGTTTGAGTACCGGCTCTTGCGGGGTGTCGGTCCCTCCCATGATCATGTGGATGACATGCTGAGGCTCCCCTGTCTCATTCTTCCTGCTCGCCTCTCTTTCCTGAATTTGAGTTTTAGCGCGGTCGCTGAGGAACTCCCGAAGATGCCCTTTGTTGATTAACCCAGCTACTTCTTCTCTGAGTTTTCTAGAGTCTTCGGTCATATGACCATGCGTGTTGTGGAATTCGACATCAGGTTGTGATTTCTCTGTGACGGGTCTGACAATACAGGATTCGGCCATCTAGTGTCCTTGATTTTACTTATAGCTGACACGATGTCCGAAGCATCCACGTTGAAGTTGTATTCCGATAGTCGGGGTGCCTCTGCTGGTCCTACAGATCGATCATAGCCGACTTGGCTCACGAGTCCCCGAGAGTTATGACCTCGGTCTGTCATTCGATCGTTGTGGGGTATATTTCACCTGGGAGCATGTCTTCAATCCTCAACGTACGGTTGGTACCTTTCCTTGCTTATTCTCGGTTCCTTTGTCAGGAGCATGTTGGGGGATACCAAACCCGAAAGGGATCCCAACTGGTCGCCTTCGACCCTGATTTTTGACTAGTATCGATTATGAACATCTGCCCAAGTGACAGCAGGATATTCAACCAGGTTTTGTTTTAGCTGCTTCGAAGCTATCGATCTTTGTTCGTTCAAGCCCTAAGTGAAGGCCTGTACCGCCCAATTGTCGGACATTGGCGGCAACTCCATCCGCTCCATTTGGAAGCGAGATACGAACTCCCGCAGCATCTCGCTTTCCCTCTGCTTTATTTTGAAGACGTCTGACTTCCTGGTTGCAACCTTGATGGCTCCGGCGTGTGCCTTTATAAAAGAATCCGCCCACACGGTAAATGAATCTATCGAATCAGGGTCAAGGTTGTGGTACCACATCATGGCTCCCTTCGACAGTGTTTCTCCAAACTTTTTTAACAGGACGGATTCGATCTCGTCCTCCTTTAGGTCATTCCCCTTCACAGCACAAGTGTAGGAGGTGATATGCTCGTTGGGGTCCGAAGTCCCGTTGTATTTTGCCAGGTCGGGCATCCTGAATTTCTTCGAGACGGGCTTCAGGGCCGCACTCGAAGGAAAAGGTCTTTGCACGAACGTTTTTGAGTCCACACCTTTCAGGATCGGGGGTGCACCCTTAATTTGGTCGTCCCTTGTGTTGTAGGTCTCCACTTTTTTGTCGTTTGCTTCTATCCTTTTTTTCCCCGACTCGATTCTATTGGTGAGGTCCTCGAGCATTTTTATGATGGCTGGATTGGTCGCCGATCCCTCGCTGCTCAATCTCTCCGGAACCTGCTCGACTCGAGGAGCCGCCTGTGGAGCTATGGTGCTTGGAGTCTTTTGCTGGCTTTGTAGCTGAGCGATCGCCAACTGTTGTGCGTGCAATATATCAAAAATATTGTGAAGACTTACCTACCTTTCTTCCTGAATCGGGGTGTTCCGAACCTCCTGTTCTCTCGCAGGCTGCGTGTCACCGTTAGTGCGGGAACTGACATCGATGTGTTGAGCGTTGTGCAAGCCCACATCCGCTAGATTTGGGTTTGGGACACCCTCAGAGTTTTGTAGCGGTGCACCATTGCTTGAAACAGGTGCGTTGTTTTCTCCATGGACTTAGACGTCTTTGTTCTCATGCGCGTTCACCGAGTTAGACATTCTGGCCTGATATCAAAGGTGCTTCGGGCAAGAAAAAGTCTGAGAGATAACTTGCGTGTTTCAATGAACTAGCACTAAAACAATCACTATTATTTTTAGCCCCACGGTGGGCGCCAGACTGTTTACCGGGAAAATGGTAATTACAATTATATTTGATTAAGTGGTTCTAAAAATATGTGATTTATCTTAGTACCTTAAGTCGAAGGCTCGATACTAGCCTCGAGGCTCTTTGAGACCGGGGCTCGGAGCCGATGTCGAATGGTCGGTGAAGCTGCAACAGATTTACAGGCCTCGTGGTGTGCTATTTATGATAAATAATGAGCTATTTATGAAGAACAGTAAATGAAAAGTAGTAAATGTGAGTAAATGAGCAAGTAGAGAGAAATAGAGAATGTTAAAGTAAAGTAGAGAATGTTCTTGTGCCTTGTATTCGATGTGTGTCCTTTACAAAATGACATGGGCCCCCTTTTTATAAGAGGGAGGAATCCCAACATAGTACATCAGCATTTATTGCCAAGATTTGCAGTTGATACCGCTATTTAATGCTTGAGTACAGAATTGTACTTTGTTACAGAGTCGTTTGCCTCGATCTCCGTGATGCCTCCTTACGTCGACTCCAAACATGTATTGCCTCGAGGTCGAATCGGAAGGAACGCCCAAGGTCAGACTTCGGGCCATACCTTGAATCTTACATGAATAAGCTACTGTATATCACAACAGATGTAAAATTGGACTTCCCAATTTTAGCCGTACATAATTTTCAAAGCAGCTTTGTAAATCTAAGTCTTACTGGCTCATGACTTGTACTACCAATCATTGGGATGTCGTAGGGGAATTCAGTTACTTCACTATTGATGTCATATTAATTTCAGTAGTTTTGTGTTGACTGTAATTGGGTTTACCTAACATGTTGTGTTAGATGCCATCACGAGCAGCTGGAATGTTTGGGTCGTAACACACATACAATTAAGATACAAACTTGATACAATTATAAAACAAATTTGATACAATAACCCAAATACAATTATTTTGGGTATTAATGTACTAGTTACAACATAGATAGAATTGTGATACAAATGTGATACAATTATGTTTTAGGAATTGACGTGCCAGATACAATTCAAATACAATTCTAATACAATTATGACACAATTATCATACAATTCATGCAACCTATTTTTCTTCGAGTTTCAATCTGAAATTTCATCTAAAATCAACTCTAAACTTAACTGATGTCCCTCAAAATTGAGATATAAACTGCAAAAGGATATTTTTAATCGTTTACAAGAGCACCTAATCCAATCAAATCACAAATTCATAAAACTCGAATATCAAATTCAAAGCTTCAAAGATTTTTTAATAGCTATCAATGGTGAAACCTCTACTGCTACAATTTTAGAGATAATATCGATGATTTTTTTAATAGTTGTTGGTGTAATTGATTCAGAGAATCATATGATGCTATAATTTGATTGGTGAGAAGGGGAGCCTTGGCGTAACTGGTAAAGTTGCTGCCATGTGACCAGGAGGCCACGGGTTCGAACCGTGGAAACAGCCTCTTGCAAAAATGTAGGGTAAGATTGCGTACGATTGATCCTAGTGGTCCAGACCTTCCCCGGACCTCGCACATAGCGGGAGCTTAGTTCACCAGGATGCCTTTTTAATCACTTGATTGGTGTGAAAGAAAGAGGTTTTGGTTGATTTGTATGAAAGAGAGAGAATGATTTTTAAATACTTTAAAATTGGGGAGGAAATAATGATTGTAGGGGCGTAATTAAGCTGATAGACACGGGGAATTTGGTAGGGGGAGGGGATACGACTTAATCCCTGAATTTGAGGGATCCTTCTTTTATCATGGTTTTGTATATAAATAGTAAATATAGATACACAATGTAATTTTTAAGGAACCTAAAGAACAGTAGTAAATAAGTTTCTAATATAGTATAGCGAGGTAAAACTCTCTTCAAACCTTAAGGTACATCTTCTGCATAATGTTTCTTCAAACTAAAATTCAAGCAAGGTCATATTATTTTCTTTCTTATATATTTACCAATTGTCACTAATTTCCTTTAGTTATATTTTATCACCTTATCTGTTATTACTAACCTTCATCGGTCGTAATTTCAATAAATTATACTTTTTTGTGATACAAAATGTCATAAACACCTTATTTATATTGAATTTCTTTTAAATTAATAATCAGAATACAAATAATAATTTTCCCATTCATTAGACTAAGTTTAAGGAACTATCTTTAGGTCGATTTTAAGGGATACCTTACCCCATCCCCTTAGAATAATTTGAACCCTTGACTAAAATTTCACTAGTTTAGCATACTACCAAGAGTTGATTTTTATTCGACTTATAGGTACCTTGATATACCTTAAAATATTATGTGGCGACTCCTTACTTTTATGAACCTCAAAATTTCCATTATGTTGAATACAATCTTAACTACTGTATAATAGGGCACAACACTCACTACTTGTCTATTCAGTCAATTTGTTTCTCCCAGTCAGACATTGATTCAGTTTATACAATATCTCGTTGTTAGATGCTTGCGATAGTAGTGACACCGGGTTTTGGCAGTATTGTAATGACACCGGTCGGTTGTTTTGAGTATATTAGCCTCATTTGTTATTTGATGCTTTACATATGTGTGTTTGTGGTTACATGACTTGTCAAGGTGGTTGATTTAGTTTCATAGAGGTTTTGGAGTGAATTGGGTCACCTAATCCCAAGGTTGGTAGCTTAAGTTGTAAGAGTTGACCGGAGTTTGGTCGGCTAGGCGGTGGACAGACCCATTACTATGCATTTCCTTCTAGGCTAAAGGCAGTTGCTTTTGGCGTCGTGATCACAAGTATTGTTTCAATGTACCACAGGGAAGCTTCAATGTTATTTGACCCTGGTTCCACTTATTCATATCATCATACTTGGCTCGTTATTTGGATATGCCTCATGATTCTTTTGATATACCTTTTTCATGTATCTACACCATGTGTGATTTTATTGTGGTGGACCATGTATATCGGTCTCATGTGTGACTATTAGGGATTATGATACGAGAGATGATCTCTTATTGCGCAACATGGTAGATTTTGATGTGATTTTGGGCATGGATTGGTTGTCACCCTATCACTCTATTATTGATTTTCACGCTAAGACCGTGACGTTGGCGATGAATGGGTTGCCGAGGTTGGTGTGGAGAGGCTCCCTAGATCATGTTCCCACTAAAGCGATTTCATATTTGAAGGCACAACGGATGATTGAGAAGGGGTGTTTGACGTATTTCGCCTTTGTGATGGATGTGAATGATGATACTCCTACTATGGAGTCAGTTCTAGTAGTATGGGAGTACCAGACATGTTTCCTGCAGACATGTCGGGCATGCCACCCGACAGGGATATAGACTTTGGTATTGATTTGGTGTCGAGCGCTCAGCATATCTCCATTCCACTGTATCACATGACATAAATAGAGTTGAAGGAGTTGAAGGGACAGTTACAGGAGTTTCTTGATAAAGGTTTCATCAAGCCTAGTATGTCGCCTTAGGGTGCACTGGTACTATTTGTGAAGAAGAAAGATGGCTCCATGAGGATGTGCATTGACTACGGGTAGTTGAACAAGGTTACTATAAAGAACAAGTACATATTACCGCGTATTGATGATTTGTTCGATCAGCTTCAGGGTGCTAGGGAATTCTCGAAGATTTATTTTAGATCATGGTATCGTCAGCTGAAGATTGGGGCTTCGGATATTCCTAAGACGGTTTTCAGGACCCCTATTGGCCATAATGCGTTTCTAGTGATGTCTTTTGGGCTGACCAATGTCCTAACAACTTTTATGCACTTAATGAACAACATATTTCAGCCGTATCTTGATTCCTTCATCATAATTTTCATTGATGATATATTGGTGTATTGTCGCAGCTAGGAGAATCATGAGCAACATCTGAGGATCGTGGTCCAGACTTTTATGGAGAAGACGTTATATGCCAAATTCTCCAAATGCGGGTTTTGGTTAGACTCGGTGGCATTCTTGGGCCACGTGGTGTCTAGTGAGGGGATTAATGTGGATCCGAAGAAGATTGAGGTAGTTTAGAGTTAGCCTAAACCGTATTTTGCAACTGAGATACGGAGTTTCCTTGGCTTGGTTGGGTATTATCGTCGTTTTGTGGAGAGGTTTTAATCCATAACAACCCCATTGACTAGATTGACGCATATGGGTGCCCCATTCAGGTGGTCTGATGAGTGTGAGGAGAGCTTTTAGAAGCTCAAGAATTCCTTGACTACAGCACCAATTCTGGTTTTACCTTTGGGATTGGGTCCTATATAATCTATTGTGATACTTCATGGATTGGCATGGGATGAGTGTTGATATAGGAGAGTAGAGTGATTGCTTATTCTTCACGTTAGTTAAAGCCTCATGAGAAGAATACAAGATTTGGAGTTGGCAGTCATTGTTCATGCGCATAAGATTTAGAGGCATTATCTTTACGGCGTGTTTGTGAGGTTGTGATGACCCAAAACGTCATCCTGTGTGTATTTGACTAAATCTGTGTTTCGAGGCCCCAAAAGCCTCCGTTAATCTCACCTCGATATGCGTGCGCAACCCGCGCGAGTTGCCGGGAAGCTTTGATGTGAAAACTTGATGAAAATGGAATTTTATAATAATTAATAGAATAGAGTTTACTTTGGTCAACATTATTAGTAAACGGACCCGGACCCGTGATTTGACGATCCCGGAGGGTCCGTGGGAAAATATGGGACTTGGGCGTATGTCCGGAATCAAATTCCGAGGTCCCAAGCCCGAGAAATGAATTTTTAAAGAAAATTATTTTCTGAAAATAATAAAGGTTTTTGAAAATGATAATTGATGTGAAAACCGTGTTACCGGGCCCGTATTATGGTTCCGGAGCCCGGAACAGGTTTAATATATGTTATGTGACTTATCTGTGAAATTTGGTGTAAAACAGACTTGAAATGACGTGATTCGGATCAAAATTGGAATAATTAAGCCTTATGAAGTTTTAAGGAAATTTTATGAGTTGTGAGGTTTAATTCCTTGATTTTGATGATATTTTGGTGATTTAAAAACTTGAATAAGTCCGTAGGATGGTTTGGGAGTTGTGTGTGTTTTTGGTTTTGAGACCCGAGGGCTCGGGTGAGTTTCGGGTAGCTATCGGGGTGTAAAAGTGTTAGAAAAATCTGATTTTTTCTTCAGTTGCTGGTGTCTGGTGAAATACTCTATGCGATCGCATAGGTAATGTCGCGATCGCATAGAGGTAGGAGAGGTGGGGGAACAGTAGCCTTTCGCGATCGCAATAGTGGGTCCGCGATCACACTGTATTGTTAGAGCTGGGTGGGGGTCTGGCCAAGTACTCTTCGCGATTGCAAGGTCTAGTTCGCGATCACGTAGCGTGGGGTCCTTGGTCTGTGCGATCGCAGTCGCTTCTTCGCGATCGTAGTGTGGGGGAATCCCAGGTCCTTCTTCGCGATCTCATCATTCAAGTCGTGATCGCAGTGCTTTAGAATCAGACCCTCCACGATCGCAACTCCAGTTCCGCGATCGCGATGAACAAAATCGCCCAGCTATATCTTTAATCAAAAACAGAACACTCCATACAGAATTTTGATATTTTCAGCCTTCTCCTCCTTCTCCAAGCCAATTCTTACTCCATAGCTCCATAGGTAAGTATTCTTGACATCATCTTCTCTTACTTTCATCAACTAATCACTAGAATCTAGGCCTAAAATCCTAAAATCAAAGTAGAAATTAGGGGTTTTGGGTAGAGTTAGGTTTTTGGATATTTTGGGTAATTCAACCCCAATTTGGGGTCGAATTTCAAAACAAATTATATATTCTAACTCGTGGGGGTATGGGTGATCGGGTTTTGGTCCGAGCCTCGTGTTTGGACCAAGCGGGCTCGGGGTCGAATTTTGGTATTTTTGGAAGAATGCTAGGAATTGTATAATTAGGCTATGGGACTGTGTTAATGAGTCATTATTGATACTATTGAGTTAATTATGCCTAGATATTATCGTTTCGGAATCGGATTCTAAAGGAAAGGCGGTATAAGAGGCTTGATTGCTATTTTTGGACCCGAGGTAAGCGTCTTGCCTAACTTTGGTGAGGGAATAGGTATTGTATGCTATGTGCTAAGTGTTTATCATATCCAATACATAAATGAAGTAATGCGTACCTATGTATTGTGTGTCAAGCATGCCCGTGAGTCTATTTTGATGAAAATCTTATTATTACTTCCATGTTCGTCATAATATGAATTTGTCTCTACTTGGGAGTTGTTTGTTGTTGAAAGACTTGGTCGATGAACTCATGATGTATTGGTTCGCTTGAGAATCCATTTGTTAAGGATATATATATATATATATATATATATATATATATTGAAGATATTGGTTATAGCTGAGACCCTTGCCGGGCAACTGTTGTGATATTGATTCATGCTTTCCCCTTGCCGGATGATTTTGAACTATATTTCCACCATGCTGCATTCCTTACCATTGATATTTGTCATTGTTTTGGTGAGGAAGAGTATAAAGAACGAAGGGTGATGTCGTGCCATGATATACATTGATCATACCATATATTGCATAGTGAGGAAGAGTGTAAAGCACGAAGGGTGATGTCGTGTCATGATTTATATTGATTATAAGCACGAAGGTTAATGTCGTGCCATGATTTACATTGATTACATCATAACTTGCATAGTGAGGAAGAGAGTAAAAGCACGAAGGGTGATGTCGTGCCATAATTTTCATTGATTACATTGACATACATAATACATCGCATAGTGAGGAAGAGAGTAAAAGCACGAAGGGTGATGTCGTGCCATGTTTCATGATTATTTCATATCGTACATCGCATTGTGAGGAAGAGAGTAAAAGCACGAAGGGTGATATCGTCCTATTATTTACACTTCTGGCATTTACACTGGTTTCCTTATCATTCATTTGCTAAATTGCCTTTTATTGCATGCTCACTTAACTGCTCTATCTCATCTGTTCCCCTTAACTGCTCTCGTATCCCCATACTTGTCTGCCTATCTTTTGCCTTGTTTTTCCATGTTTTGGTTTGTAGAATAGGACAGGTTTACGTTGTTTCTAAGTCTAGCCTCGTCACTACTTCGGCCGAGGTTAGGCTCGGCACTTACTCAGTACATGGGGTCGATTGTAATGATGCTACACTGCACTTTTTAATGTTGTGCAGATCCCGCACCCAGACCCCGTGGAGAGCGTTGAGGGAGTCACCTTCAGTCCACCCAGAGCTTCAAGGTATACCCGCTGGCGTTTGTGGGCCTTGGTGTCTCTTCTACCTTTGGATCTCTAATTGTCTTACATTTTTCGCTAGTTTCAAAGACAATGATGTATTTTCCTTTCAGACTTGTATTTAGCACTCTATAGAGAGTTCGTGAGTTGTGACATCCCGGTTTTTGGGGCTTATGCGACGTTCTGTATTCACTATTTCACTTAGTATTTTTGAATTATTATTCCATTTTCGCTGTTAAAACTGTAAGGTGTTTTGTTATTTCTGTTAAGATGGTATCTCATTTTTAGATTAACTGTACATGTTGGCTTGTCTAGCGGGTTCAACGTTAGACGCAGTCACGGCCTGAAGGGTGGGATTTTGGGGCATGACAAGTTGGTATCAGAGCTCTAGGTTGCTTAGGTCTCACAACTCACAGACAAACTTGGTAGAGACAGAGGGATCGGTACGGAGACGTCTGTATTTATCCCCTAGAGGCTGCAAAGTTAGGATAACTCCACATTTCTTCATCTATGTCGTGCGATATGAATTCTGAGTACTGATTGAGTTCCTATTCTACTCTCTCACAGATGGCGAGGACGCGTGCTTCCCTTGGTTCCGCTCAGCAGCCCGACACTCCTGCTATAGCTCCTACGAGGGGTCGAGGTCGAGGACGAGGCCGTGCTAGAGGCTGAGGCGGGGGCCGGGCTCAGCCTAGAGCAGCAGCCTCAGTGGAGGACCCTCAAGTCGAGTCTGACGAGGAGATCCCAGTTCCGGCAGTCCCAGTTGGACCAGCGCAGGTCCCAGAGGGGTTCATAGCTATCCCAGTGCTTCAGGACGCTCTTGTCCGTCTGGTAGGACTCATGGAGAGTGTAGCACAGGCATGTCTTCTTCCTATTGCACTAGCTGGATCTCAGGCTGGGGGAGGGACCCAGACTCCTATTATTCATACCCCAGAGCAGGTTGCCACTCAGTTTCAGACTCCAGCACCTCAGACGGCTGGAGTAGTTCAGCCGGGTATTATGGCACCGGCAGCCGAGGGTGCAGCTATGTCAGCAGATGCTTTATGGAGACTAGATCGGTTCACCAAGTTATTCACTGTCACTTTTACTGGTACACCGTCAGAGGATCCACAGGATTATTTGGACAGCTGTCATGAGGTTCTTTGGAACATGGGCATAGTGGAGTCCAATGGAGTTGACTTTGCTACTTTTCGGTTATCTGGCACAACCAAGACTTGGTGGAGAGACTATTGCTTAGCCAGACCAGCTGGGTCAACACCTTTGACTTGGGCTCAGTTCACAGAGGTATTCTTGGGGAATTTCCTTCCCATTACTCAGAGAGAGGATCTCCGGAGGCAGTTCGAGCGCCTCCAGCAGGGTTCTATGATAGTTACCCAGTATGAGACCAGATTTATCACCTTAGCTAGGCACACGTTGATGATACTCCCCACTGATCGGGAGAGGGTTCGGAGATTTATTGAGGGATTGGCCCAGCCTATCAGACTCCAAATGGATAGAGAGTCAGGTACAAATATTTCCTTTCATGTTGTGGGCGATGTGGCCAGGAGGATTGAGATGATTCTATCCCAGTTTGGAGGTCAGGGGGCTGACAAGAGGCCCCGTCATTTTGGTAGATTCAGTGGAGCCTCAACTGGAGGCAGGGATTCTGTCGGCAGATGCCATCCTCCCCAACCTTTCCAGTCAGCACTTCAGGTTTCTTATCGTGCACCGTCAGCTCCAGTTAGTGTACCACCAGCAACCATCAGTGCGCATCCACTTCAGAGTTATCAGGGTGGTTATCAGGGTCGTCAGGGACAGTTCCAGAGTCCCCAGTCATATCAGCAGAGGCCGTGTTATTCCTGTGGTGTTCCGGGGCACATTGCCAAGTATTGTCCCCGAGATTCTAGTGGTTCCCCATATCAGGGCTCTCGTGCCATGGTTCTAGTATCAGGTGCACCCCCACCCTCTCAGCCAGCTAGGGGTGGTCGTGGTGCCAGAGGAGGAGGACATGTTCATAGAGGTGGAGTTCAGGCCATGAGAGGTAGAGGTCAGGTTGCAGCAGGTAGGCCCAGAGATGTCCAGATTGGAGGGGCTTCGCCCCGTTGTTATGCTATTCCTGCCAGACCCGAGGCTGAGGCCTCCGATGCAGTTATCACAGGTACGGTTTCAGTTTGCAGCCGAGATGCTTTGGTGTTATTTGATCTGGGTTCTAATTTCTCCTATGTGTCCTCATATTTTGCCCCTTATTTGAGCATGCCTCGTGATTCTTTGAGTACTTCTGTGTATGTGTCTACCCCGGTGGGTGATTCTATTGTGGTAGATCGAGTCTACCATTCTTGCTTAGTTGTTATTGGGAGTTTGGAGAGACTTTGATGTTATATTGGGTATGGACTGGTTATCTCCCTATCATACCATTCTGGACTGCCATGCCAAGACAGTGACCTTAGCCTTGCCAGGATTACATCGTTTAGAGTGGAGAGGGACTCCTAGTCATTCTTCTGGTAGAGTTACTTCTTATATGAAGGCTCGACGCATGGTCGAGAAGGGTTGTTTGGCCTATCTGGCCTATGTTCGTGATTCTAGTGCCGAGGTTCCTTCCCTGGAGTCTGTGCCCGTAGTTCGTTAGTTTCTAGAGGTATTCCCTACTGACCTGTCGGGTATGCCACCTGACAGGGATATTGACTTCTGCATTGAGGTAGCTGAGGGCACTCAACCTATTTCTATTCCGCCATATCGTATGGCTCCACCAGAGTTGAGGGAATTAAAGGAACAATTACAGGATTTGTTGGATAAAGGCTTCATCAGGCCTTGTGTTTCTCCTTGGGGTGCTCCCGTGTTGGCGGGAAGAAGAAAGATGGATCTATGAGGATGTGTATTGACTACCGGCAGTTGAATAAGGTTACTATCAAGAACAAGTATCCTTTGTCGAGGATTGATGACTTATTTGACCAGCTTCAGGGTGCTATGGTGTTTTCCAAGATAGACCTGAGATCTGGGTACCATCAACTGAGGATTTGGGCTTCTGATGTCCCTAAGACAGCTTTTCGCACTCGTTATGGACATTATGAGTTTTTGGTGATATCGTTTGGATTGACTAATGCCCCCGCTGCTTTTATGGAGTTGATGAATCGGGTATTCAGGCCTTATTTGGACTCTTTCGTGATCGTGTTTATAGATGATATCTTGATTTATTACCGTAGTCGAGAGGAGCATGAGCAGCATCTTCGGGTTGTTCTCCAGACTCTAAGAGATCGGCAGTTGTACGCCATATTTTCTAAGTGCGAGTTCTGGTTGAGTTCTGTGGCATTCTTGAGCCACGTTGTGTCGGCTTAGGGCATTCAGGTGGATCCGAAGAAGGTTTCAGCAGTTAGAGATTGGCCTAGGCCCACTTCAGCAACCGAGATTCAGAGCTTCTTAGGCCTAGCAGGCTATTATCGCCGGTTCGTGGAGGGGTTTTCATCTATATCAGCCCCGATGACCAAGTTGACGCAGAAAGGTGTTTAGTTCAGATGGTCCGAGGAGTGTGAGGCGAGCTTTCAGAAGCTCAAGACAGCATTGATCACAACACCAGTGTTGGTATTGCCCACAGGTTCAGGTCTGTATACCGTGTATTGTGATGCGTCATGGGTTGGGCTCGGTGCGGTATTGATGCAGGATGGCAAGGTCATAGCCTATGCATCTCGTCAGTTGAAGTTACACGAGAAGAATTATCCAGTTCACGACTTGGAGCTTGCAGCTATTGTTCATGCCTTGAAGATTTGGAGGCACTATTTGTATGGGGTACCGTGTGAGGTATTCACTGATCACAAGAGTTTTCAATACTTGTTTAAGCAAAATGAGTTGAACATGAGGCAGAGAAGGTGGTTAGAGTTGCTGAAGGATTATGATATTACCATTATTTATCATCCAGGGAAGGCCAATGTGGTGACCGATGCTTTGAGCCGGAAATCAGTCAGTATGGGCAGTCTAGCTTATTTATCAGTCGGAGAGCGACCTCTTGCGTTGGATGTTCAGGATTTAGCCAACCGATTTGTGAGATTGGAGGTTTCTGAGGCTGGCAGTGTTTTGGCCCATATGGTGGCCCGTTCTTCATTGTATGACCGTATTCGGTCCAGGCAGTATGATGATCGTCATTTATGTGTTCTTAGAGATACAGTCCGGCACGGAGGTGCCAAGCAGGTTACAGTTAATGATGAGGGAGTTCTGCGGATGCAGGGCCGTATTTGTGTACCTGATGTTGAGGGTATTCGTGAGTTGATACTTCAGGAGACCCATAGTTCCCGGTATTCCATTCATCCGGGCGCCGCAAAGATGTACTAGGACTTGTGGCAGCATTATTGGTGGCGTAGAATGAAGAAGGATATTGTAGCTTGGTGCTTGAACTGTCAGCAGGTTAAGTACGAGCACCAGAGACCCGGTGGTTTAATGCAGCATATTCATCTTCCCGAGTGGAACTGGGAGCATATCACGATGGATTTTGTAGTTGGGCTTCCACGGACTCAGAGGATGGTTGATACAGTATGGGTTGTTGTGGATAGGCTGACCCAGTCAGCACACTTCATTCCTGTGTCGGTTTCGTATTCAGCGGAGAAGTTGGCAAAGATCTATATGAGAGAGATTGTCAAATTGCATGGTGTGCCCTATCCATTATATCAGACCGAGGTACTCATTTTACCTCCCATTTCTAGAGAGTATTTCAGCGAGAGTTGGGCACACAGATTGAGTTGAGCACAACATTTCATCCTCAGACAGACGGACAGTCCGAGCGTACTATTCAGATTTTGGAGGATATGTTGCGAGCGTGTGTCATCGACTTTGGTGGTTCATGGTATCAAATCTTTCCCTTAGCGGAGTTTGCCTACAACAACAGTTATCAGTCGAGCATCCAGATGGCTCCTTATGAGGCGTTGTATGGTAGGCGATGTCGGTCCCCAGTCGGATGGTTTGAGCCCGGAGAGGCTAGGTTGTTGGGTTCTGAGTTAGTCCAGGATGCCTTGGACAAGGTGAAGATCATTCGGGATAGACTTCGTACATCTCAGTCCAGGAAAAAGAGTTATGCAGATCGCAGAGTTCGAGATTTGGCTTTCATGATATGAGATCCTGTGTTTCTTAGAGTGTCGCCTATGAAGGGCGTGTTGAGGTTCGGGAAGAGGGGCAAGTTGAGCCCTAGGTACATTGGTCCATTTGAGATTTTGGACAAGGTGGGAGAGGTGGCCTACAGACTTGCCTTGCCACCGCATTTATCAGTCTTACATCAAGTGTTTCATGTATCTATGCTCCGGAGGTATATTGCAGATCTATCTCATGTTCTTGACTTCAGCGGTGTCCAGTTGGACAAGGATCTAACTTATGAGGAGGAGCCGGTAGCCATATTAGCTGGACAGGTTCGTTAGTTGAGATCGAAGAGTTATCCTTCGGTCCGTGTTTAGTGGAGAGGTCAGCCTGCCGAGGCAGCTACATGGGAGTCCAAGTCCGATATGAGGAGTCGTTATCCCCATCCTTTCTAACACTCAGGTACTTTTCTATGTCCGTTCGAGGACGAACGTTTGTTTTAGAGGTGGAGATTGTGATGACCCAAAAGGTCATCCTGTGTGTATTTGACTAAATTTGTGTTTCGAGGCCCTGAAAGCCTCCGTTAATCTCACCTCGATATGCGTGCGCAGCCCGGGCGAGTTGTCGGGAAGCTTTTATGTGAAAACTTGATAAAAATGGAATTTTATAATAATTAATAAAATAGAGTTGACTTTGGTCAATATTTTTGGTAAACGGACATGGACCCGTGATTTGACAATCCCGGAGGGTCCGTGGGAAAATATGGGACTTGGGCGTATGCCCGGAATCGAATTCCGAGGTCCCAAGCCCGAGAAATGAATTTCTAAAGAAAATTGTTTTCAGAAAATAATAAAGGTTTTTGAAAATGATAATTGATGTGAAAATCGTGTTACCGGGCCCGTATTATGGTTCTGGAGCCCGGAATAGGTTTAATATATGTTATGTGACTTATCTGTGAAATTTGGTGTAAAACGGACTTGAAATTACGTGATTCGGATCAAAATTGGAATAATTAAGCCTTATGATGTTTTAAGGAAATTTTATGAGTTGTGAGGTTTAATTCCTTTATTTTGATGATATTTTGGTGATTTAAAAACTTGAATAAGTCCATAGGATGGTTTGGGAGTTGTATGTGTTTTTGGTTTTGAGACCCGAGGGCTCGGGTGAGTTTCGGGTAGCTATCGGGGTGTAAAAGTGTTAGAAAAATCTGGTTTTTTCTTCAGTTGCTGGTGTCTGGTGAAATACTCTATGCGATCGCATAGGTAATGTCGTGATCGCATAGAGGTAGGAGAGGTGGGGGACCACTAGACTTTTGCGATCGCAATAGTGGGTCCGCGATCGCACTGTATTGTTAGAGCTGGGTGGGGGTCTGGCCAAGTACTCTTCGCGATCGCAAGGTCCAGTCCGCGATCGCGTAGCGTGGGGTCCTTGGTCTGTGCGATCGCAGTCGCTTCTTCGCGATCGTAGTGTGGGGGAATCCCAGGTCCTTCTTCGTGATCGCATCATTCCAGTCGCGATTGCAGTGCTTTAGAATCAGACTCTCCGCGATCGCAACTCCAGTTCTGCGATCGCGATGAACAAAATCGCCCAGCTATATCTTTAATCAAAAACAGAACACTCCATAAGAGATTTTGATATTTCCATCCTTCTCCTCCTTCTCCAACCTCCATTGAAGACCTCCAAGCCAATTCTTCCTCCATAGCTCCATAGGTAAGTATTCTTGACATCATCTTCTCTTACTTACATCAACTAATCAGTGGAATCTAGGCCTAAATTCCTAAAATCAAAGTCGAAATTAGGGGTTTTGGGTAAAGTTAGGTTTTTGGGAATTTTGGGTGATTCAACCCCAATTTGAGGTCGAATTTCAAAATAAATTATATATTCTAACTCGTGGGGGTATGGGTGATCGGGTTTTGGTCCGAGCCTCGTGTTTGGACCAAGCGGGCCCGGGGTCGAATTTTGGTTTTTTTGGAAGAATACTAGGAATTGTATAATACATCTTTCCTACTTAGGCGACTATTGAGTTGCGAAACCGATTTTTAAGCCTTTGCTTAATTAGTATGTATACATTATGATATGTTTTGGGCTGTAAGCCGTGTTTGGGGCCTAGTGCCGACTTGTTTACCCTTCGGGGGTTATGTTTTACTATTTTCCTCACTGATACGTTATGATTTTTCACTCAGTCTTTTTTTGTGAAATTGTTTCGACACTCATAGTATTTTGATACTACTTAAAAATAAAACACTGTTTTGGGTCGAGAACCCGGTGTATTATGGCCTGAAGGGCAAATTGACAGTGTTTAACTGAGTGAGGCTGCTGGCCTATATTGTGAGGATGATATGATACGAGTGAGGCTGCGGGCCTATATTGTGTGTGATTTATGCCATGTTGTGGCTTATTATAGCGCTTGGGCTANCACCCCCAGTGAGCGCCGGTACCGATTGAGTGATGCCCGCGAGGCTTATGAAGAGTGATTGTGAGGTTGCCTGATGGGCAGAGTGATTGTGAGGATGCTTGATGGGCAGAGTGATTGTAAGGATGCCTGATGGGCTGATACTGAAAAATATTGTTACGAGAAATAAATGCGTAGTAAAGTGATGGTCGGCTAGCCTAGTTCCATGATAGGCGCCATCACGGCCTGTTAGGATTTGGGGTCGTGACAATGGGACTGTGTTAATGAGTCATTATTGATATTATTGAGTTAATTATGCCTAGATATTATCGTTTCGGAGTCGGATTCTAAAGGAAAGGCGGTATTAGAGGCTTGATTGCTATTTTTGGACCCAAGGTAAGTGTCTTGCCTAACTTTGGTGAGGGAATAGGTATTGTATGCTATGTGCTAAGTGTTTATCATGTCCAATACATAGGTGAAGTGACGAGTACCTATGTATTGTGTGTCAAGCATTCCCGTGAGTCTATTTTGATGAAAATCTTATTATTACTTCCATGTTCGTCATTATATGAATTTGTCTCTACTTGGGAGTTGTTTGTTGTTGGAAGACTTGGTCGATGAACTCATGA
>MDKH01100660.1:0-25659 GCA_005239495.1 Nicotiana undulata | reverse complement strand
TTTCTCTAGTAAATGAATTGAGTATTGTTGTAATGGTTGGCTAGCCTGGTTCCACGACAGGCGTCATCACAACCCGGAAACGGGTCGTGACAGACTGCCTCTAGCCAAAGACAAACACAATAAGGTTTATGATTTTACAAATAATGTCCTTCAAAATGCTTCTAACTAAGCTGAGTAGGAATTACAAGTACATAACACTTAACAAAGTACAACAATACTAACGACATATGATAAACTCAGAGCTGGGATCTGGTCCTTCTTTATTCTTCAAGCCTTGGAGTCAATTGAAAGGCGGTATCACACTTGAGAGAGGGACTTAATAATTTAGGATTTACAAGCGTGTGTTCTCCCTTGCCTCATGTTGGTAACATATAAGTGAGGTAATTGGGATGATGTGTGCAATTATCTGATACAAGGCATGCTCCATAAAGTGACTGCTACACTGTGAGTGTGCAGAAAAGCAGTGCAACGACTTTAACAACTGTAGGTAGTTGACTTGTACTATCACCTGAGGAACTGATAGTCATTTGTTCCCTCTGCCGTTTCTTAGACTGAGCATGTTGGAACTCGTGCCAGACAAGAGACTTGTTGTTCTTGAGCACTTTGAGATGTGTAACAGGTTCCCAATCTTGTTCTCGTATAAAGTTTGTTAGATCATCAAAATACAAAAAGACAAATAACTTAACAATTTCCCCCTTTTGATGATAACAAACTTATAATTGAAGTTCCCCCTGAGAACCAGATCTCTATACAAATTTTCTGGTAGAATGACTTTTATTCTCTCTGAGAACCTGTTCCCCACTCTCAATTATCTTCCCTCTTTTGGCATCATAAAAATATTATATGCAAGTAAATACAAAAAGAAGTCGAGCAAGGTTAACTCATGCCACATGTGTACACACAACATTCTAAAATCAGAGCGCAAGAGTATAACATACATAGCAAAAGATGAGATGCTCATTAATTTATAAGAGAAGAAAAAAGAGATAGTAGCACCATTGTTACAAAAACATTCACATAAAAACAACTTAAAGTACCAATCATAACAACAACAAGCCAAAACAAAAAGACATTGGGGTTAAGACACACATCATTCAAACTAGACACATCCTTGGCTTGACTAAGCTTCCCCTCAAGAATGGCATTCCTGGCCTACAGCCTCCTAATTTCCTCGTTAGCAGCATTCTGGGCATCAATTAGCTGAGAAATGGTAGAATTCCTACCAACAACCCCTTTCTTGTCAATACACTCACACTCCTCCAAGGTTGACTTCGAGAAAGTTTTCCTTCGAGTTCCAACTACTGCTCTTCCCAAAGGGACTTTGAAGAATTCAAACACACGAGTGAGCAAGAACCCATAAGGCAAACCATGATTGTCGTCCTTGAAGCCTGCCACCTTTTTCATATGTTCGATCATGATACCAGGAAGATTGATGGTGGTGTATGCATCCAGAGCTTCCATGAGGAACAAGTCTGCATTTGAAGCAACAGAACGCCTTTCTGCGCGGGGAAGCATGACCCTTTTTTACCATTTCAAACATAAGTTGATACTCTGGAATGATGGCCTTCTTGTGCACCCGTTCCCCTTGCTGAACAACCTGAGCTTTTAGAATGACCTTTCTAAAGTCAGAGGAATAGGTCCCTTCAACAGATGAGAGCCCTTCAGTGGGAACACCCAAGATGCTTCCTAGAACAACCTCGTCCATCACAAAGTCTACTCCACTAACCTTCAAGCAGATGTTGTCGTCTTCCACAGGAAATAAATCTGCATAGAAACTATGAACCTCCTATTCATAAACCTTGGGACTCTGAGTGGTAAACATACAAGTCCACTTCAGAAACTCGCAGATGGAAACCAGTTGTCTCATGCTTGACATTTCAAGAACGTTAGCGTCAAATGCTCTGCCCCGTAGCACCTGTTGCTTTTTAAGGTTTTCTCTTCTCTCAAGCTCAGTCACATCCACTTTGGCTTTCTTGGAGGAACCAAGTTCCTCTCTGTCACTTGCCCTTCATCTTCACAAACTTCTTCACACTTTTCTCCCTCTTTTTAGACTTTTCACCAGACTTCTCTCGTTCAACACTCTTCTCTTCATCAACCTCCACAACTTTCACAGACGATCCTCTCCTGGGCTTTGTAGCCACAGATTTCTTAGATGATTTACGAATTAAGGAAGCAGGTTCCTCATTCGCCCCTTCATCGTCAACAATCACAACATTTGCTGGAGGCACATCCTCCTCATTCACCAGTGTTCCCCCTTTCACCGGCCTCCTTCTTTTCTTTTTCTCTTTGTTTCTCTTTAGAGCACTCTAAAAGGATTCTTTCTTCTGCTGCCTGGTGATGGATATAAATATTCATGTAATTTCATATGTAAAAAATAAGTTTTTAAAATAAAATATGAATAATAATATCCTATCCTCGCATATTTTCTAACAAATCTTGTAGGAAAAAGAAATTATGAAAAAGAAGGAAAGAAGCTAAAAGACAAGAGAATGAAACAAAGCAACAGTTGCACACATCATCTTCATATTCGCAAATGTGGAATATACATATGGGCTTATGGAAAAAAGAAAATTAGAGATGAAAAGGAGCATAGTTATATGTGTGGAATCTATATTTGCAAAAGTCACATTCGCATACATGGAACCTACATTTGCAAGTCTAAGCCATGAAGACTTGAATGGAAGCAAAAAAGTCATATATGCATGTGTGGAATCTATATTTGCAAAGGTCACATTCGCATACATGGAACCTACATTTGCAAGACTAACTCATGAAGTTAAGAGTGAAGCACAAGTGCCATAGTTGCATATATGGAATCTACATATACAAAGGTCACTTTGCATATATGGATTTCACATTCGCAAAAGTAGAACATGACCAAAGCTACTCATCTTTTCCTATAAATAGCAAGCTCTCTTTGTATAAAAATATCAAATCTTTGTAAAACAAGAACTAGTCTTGGTCTTCTTTCTTAGTAGTAAAAGTATTTCTAGTTTTCTAAATATCTTTTTTAGCTTTTCTTACTCCATAATGGAGTAATTTCTTTTTGTTGGGATAGTTGATGAAGCTTGATATATTTTATAGTACTATCTTAGTTTTTATATATTCTTGGCTTGAAACTTCTTATTTACATTTCATATTGTGCTGAAGTGATGGTTTTTAATTACTCTATCATCACATCTATATATTTTATCTCTAAGTTATTCATATATTAATTTTGTAATTCTCGCGGAGCAAAATTAATATATAATAACATGAATAAAATAGTAGTGTGAAAGTAATTTTTCAATAAACTATTATTTCAAGTCAATAATCTTGCTTGCCTCAGTTTTAATTCTCACGGAGGAATTGTTGTAGCCATGATTATTGATCCTTAGTAAAAATATTCTCACGGAGTTTACTTTATTTTAGCAAAATTCAAGCAAGAAAAATATTTCGGTTTAAATGTCACTAGTCTTAAATTGATTAATTAACATAATTCTCACGGAGTGTTATTAATTGGTTATTTCTTAGTGAGCAAAATATAATTGTATTAGAAATAAGCAATTATTCTTTAGAGAAATAAATATAGAAATTGAAATTTTATTATAGTGATATTATCAAGTGAATTCAATGATTCCCAACTATTTTTTTATTATAAATCTTTCAAAAGTTATTTGTTTTGTTTAAGTAATTAACAAGTTTTAAACCTCACTCACTTTTTATCAATTTGATTCTCTCAAATAGTAGTTAAAATATTACAAATCTGTAGCATAGATTATCGAGTCTCTGTGAGACGATATCTCAAACTATATTAGAATTTGATAGAGTACGAGCAGGAAAATCCAATACACATTGGCCTCGTCAAATTTTTGGCGCCATTGTCGGGGATTTGCATACATCTACTTCAGATTAATTATTTTTTACTAATTTGAGAAATTATTATTATTATTATTATTATTATTATTATTATTATTATTATTATTATCATTATTATTATCATCATTATTATCATCATTATTATTATCATGATTATTATTATTATTATTATTATTATTATTATTATTATTATTTATTTTCACTATCTACGAATAAGTACTTCTTCCTATTACTTCTACCATTAACTTTCCTGTAGTATATTTAGTATAATATTACTAGTACTTTTACCTACAATTACTATTCTAACTTTTCTTCTTATTACTATTATTTACTAGTACTACTTTTACTTATACTTAATAGATTATCATACTTTTTTGTTTTTCACTAACTATTTTTGTTATCTTTGAAAATTTCTTTAGTTATTTTGTTAACTACTAGTACTGCTTTAGAAACTATCGTTATTTTTAAAAATAAAATTAAGTAGTTTATGACCCGCTCTTCTACAAAAGAGTTGGCTAGTTACGACCCAGAAATTGAAAAATCTCTTCGATTGTGCAGGAAAGGACAAACATCATCTTCTCAAAGCATAGCTCGTGAAGGAATGGAGAATTGGGGAGTAGAAGACATTCAACCACCAGTCCATGTGGAGGATCAGTTTGATGAAGTAGCACCAAGGCCATCAAACAGAATCCTTAGGGATTATGCTAGACCTGATCGCTTCAACTGTGAATCTAGTATCAGAAAACCTCCAGTGGTAGCCAACAACTTTGAAATCAGGACTGGTCTGATTCAAACAATTCAACAGTCTTGCATCTTCACTAGAGACGCAAGTGAAGATCCACACAGTCATTTACTTGATATTTTGGAACTTGTTGAAACAACTAAGTATAATTGAGTACCTCCTGAAGCTATCAAGTTAAGGCTATTTCCTTTTTCTTTAAAAGGATATGCCAAGACTTGGTTGCGAAGTTTGCTACAAGGTTCCATTACCACATGGCACCAAATGACTCAGAAATTTTTTTCTAATTTCTTGCAGACTGACACTGAGTCAGTTTATCAAGCTTGGGAAAGATTAAAAGCAATGTTAAGAAAATGTCCACATCATGACATTCCTGAACACATGCAACTGTATATTCTTTATCACGGGTTAAAACCCTCTGCTAGAAATGTGATTGATGCAGCTGCAGGAGGTTTCGTAATGGGAAAAACCACGGAAGAAGCATTGCAATTGTTGAACGAGATTTCTGAGAATGCCATCCAATGGTCATCTGAGCGTGTAATCATCAAGAAGGCTGCTACGGTAATCAGGTTGATGCTTGAAATACACTAACGCAGCAAATTGTTTCTTTGGCACAAAAGTTTGAATCTTTTTAGGTGAATACACAACAACCAGGCCAATCTGAGGCTTGTGACATGTGTGGAGGAAGCCATTTGAACCATGAATGTCAAGCAAACAATCATAATGACGAACATGTCCATTCCGTCGGTTATAAAATGTACCCTTTTGGGAGTCCAATGGCACAAAAGCATCCAGGATTTCAATAGAGCAATTCAAATGGTGCAGAGAACTCTCAAAACTTCCAGAAGCAACAAGTACAAGGTCCTTCAAGATACCAGAATCAGAACCGTGGGCGACCAAACTATAGACCTTATAAACAAGCAGGACCATATCAACAAAGGCCTCAACAAGCTCATTCAAGTCTTGATGACTTTTTGTATACATACATTAAGGTCACTGATGAAAAGATGGAAAGCCAGGGTTCAACCCTCAAAAATCTGGAAATGCAATTAAGCCAACTGGCAACTCTTGTGTCATAAAAGATTCAAGGTACCTTGCCAAGCAATACAGAGAAAAATCCAAAGGAGCACCTTAAGGCCATCGCCTTATGGTCAGGTAAGGAGCTTGATGAACCCTATGCAGAACAGTCAGAACAACAGGTAACAACGGTAAGAATGTTGAAATATCCTCTGAACCATCTGAAAATAAAGAAGTCAAGAAAAAAGAAGAAACAAATATTGAAAAGTTGACTCCTTTCCCTGTGACAATTCCTTTTCCACAAAAACTGAAAAGAGAAAAGCTTGATAATCAATTTTCAAAGTTTTTGGAGATTTTAAAACAAATTCACATTAATATTCCTTTCACATTGCAAATGCCTTCTTATGCCTTCTTATTCTCTTCAGTTTGCAGATCAAAGTATTAAGAAACCTAAGGGAATAATTGAAAATGTGCTTGTAAGAGTAGATAAGTTTTTTTCCCCTGTAGATTTTATAGTACTTGAAATGAAGGAATGTCCTGATGAACCAATCATTTTGGGCAGACCATTTCTTGCCACATGTAGAGCAATCATAGATGTTCATCAAGGGCAACTAATTCTGAGAGTTGATGAAGAAAGAGTCATTTTTGATATGCAAAAGATATTAAGATTTTCAGGATATGAGACATCATCTTCGTGTTTTTCAATTGACATGCTTAATTATCTTACAGATGAATTTAAAGATGATCAATTAATTCCATATGCAATGGAAAGATGTTTGGCCAAATCAGGCACCATACAAGATAATGATCCTATCATCATAAGAGAAGTCGAAATACTAGAAAAAGATCCTGAAGAAGAGGAGATGCAACCAGAACAAGTTCAACCAAAAATTGAACTCAAAGTTCTCCCATCTCATTTAAAGTATGTTTATCTTGAGGAAGAATTATTTCCAGTAATTATTTCATCTTCTCTTACTGCAGGACAAGAAGAAAAATTGATTGAAGTGTTGAAATCACACAAAGGAGCCTTGGGATGGACTATAGAAGATATCAAAGGGATTAATCCAGCTATTTGTACGCACAGAATTCTCATGGAGGATTTCTACAGGCAAATAGTCCAGCCTCAAAGGAGATTGAATCCAACAATGCAAGAAGTGGTAAAAAAGGAGATCGTAAAGCTTTTGGCGGCAGGTATTATTTATCCCATTTTAGACAGCCCCTGGGTAAGCCCTGTTCAGGTAATACCAAAGAAATGAGGTATGACGGTAATAAAAAATGAAAGTAATGAACTTATACCTACCAGAACTGTCACAGGATGGAGAGTGCCATTTGGTCTATGCAACTGTAACGACCCGACCGGACGTTTTGAGCTCTAGCGCGTCGTTCAGCGGTTTGAGGCCATGATCAGCCTCGTTTCAGGTATTATGATTTGTAGGCATGGTCGGAGTTGAATTTCGGGAAGTTCGGAGTCAGATTGGAAAGAAAATTCTCATTTTGGAAGCCTTATGTTGGAAGAATTGACTAAGATTGAATTTGTGAGTAAACGACCTCCGAATCAGGATTTGAAGGTTCCAGCAGGTTCGTATGATGATTTCGGACTTGGGCGTATGTTCGGATCGGGTTTTGGATAACCCGGAAGCGTTTCAGTGTATATTGTGGAAGTTAGCATTTTAGAAGATATTTCATAAGTCTGGGTTGAAGTGCATTTCAGTGATATTGATGTCCGTTTGGGATTCCGAGTCTGGGAATAGCTCCGTATGGTAATTTTGTAGTTGGGAGCGCGATCAAAAGTGAATTCGGATGTCCGTACGATATTTTGAAGTCATTTGGATAAAGGTAGAAATTTGAAGGTTTTTGAGATATCCGACCGGAAGTGGAAATTTGAATATCGGGGTCGGAATGCGATTTCGAAAGTTGGAGCAGGTCCGTAATGTCGAATGTGACTTGTGTGCAAAATTTGGGGTCAAGCGAACGTGATTTGATAGGTTTCGGCATCGAATGTCGAAGTTTAAAATTTCAAAGTTCATAAAGCTTGGATTGGAGTGCGATTCGTGGTTTCGGCGTTGTTTGATGTAATTTGAGGCCTCGACTAAGCCCGTGATATGTTTTCAGACTTGTTGGCACGTTCGGACGGGGTCCCGAGGGGCTCTGGTGAGTTTCGAGGTGGTTTCGGACAATTTCAAGGCCATTTTTAGCTGCTGGTTTTTGGCTACAACAGTGTACTATGCGATCGCAAAGGAATTGGTCGCGATCGCGATGAGTAAAATGAGAGAAATGGGCCAGTGAATCGCGATCACAGAAGGCCTTTCGTGATCGCGTAGAGGAAATATTCTGCTGCATTGACTCTACTTTGGAGCTTGTATCTTGCAATCTATAAGGAATTTGGAGATGATCCAAAAATAAAATTTGTATCCCATTGTGTCTAGTTTTCAGAAAATAAAACCATTTGGCATTTGGAGTTGTGTACAAAGAGGTATGGTTGATACACTATAGCATGTTCGGGAAGAGTTTGGAAATCGCATTGTGTTGCATAGGTCTGACTTTAGCAACTTATATCTCGTAATCTATAAGGATTTGGAAGATGATCCGAGAGTGAAAGTTGTAGCCCTTGGTGTCTAGTTGTCAAAAAGTCAAACCATTTGCAATTTCGAGTTTTGTACAAAAGGTTATGAGCATTATACTAGAGGTTGTCCGAAAGTGCTGCGCATTTGTTCTTCGCGATCGCGAAGCTTTTTCCGCGATCGCGAAGAGCAAATTTTGGGCTGGAAATTGTTGTACATCGTGATCGCGAAGTATTTTCCGCGATCGCGATGAGTAAATACCTGGGCAGAAGTTATATATCGAGGTTTCGACTATTTTTAGCATATTTGGAGCTATGGAGCTCGGGTTGAAGCGATTTTTGAGGCAATCTTCACCATATGAAATATGGTAAGTGATCTCTTCACAATTTTGAGTTAAATACATGAGTATATATGGATTAGAACATGGAAATTAGTGGAAATTGTGGGTTTTTGGTAGAGGACCTAGAAATTGGTATTTTGACCACGAAATTGGACATGAAATTGAGAGAGAATTATATATTTGAGTTTGTGAGGTTATGGATAATCTTTATCTTCAAAAAATTTCGGAATCCGGGCACGTGGGCAGAGGGCAATTTTGTCAACTTTTCGAGCGGAGTTGAGAATTTACATAAATTGAATTGTTATAAATGTTAGGGTATATTTTCATTGGTTTGCCCGTTTTCTGGATAGTTTCGAGGGCTTGGAGGCCGGTTATGAATCTTCGAAGCGAGGTAAGTCTCCTTTCTAACCTTGTGAGGGGGAATTGTCCCCATAGGAGAAATAATTAAATATGTGCTACTATTTGTGGGGGCTACGTATGCACGAAGTGACGAAAGTCCGTGCGTAGCTACTATTATGCTTGTCCGGGTAGTCTAGGACCCAAAAGCATGTTTTATTTGTCGTATTTGTAACCTTATTGAAGAAATTTTAAAAAGATTAGATCATTTCTAAATTTGATAAATGAATTTCTGGAAAAGACTTAAATACTATCCTTGTGATCATTAAAAGAGAACTTTGTCAGTTATTGGTAATTGCTTTACCGATATAGTCGGGGTGGACTGTTTGAATGTGTATGCGTATGTGTGACCTCTTCGCAATATATATTCTGCGATCGGAGTGATTCTTTCCACTACTCTCATGGGAGCGGGCCGTACACCACGACGGTTAATATATGCATCTATGTTTCGAGTCGTTTGACCCTTCGGCAGTGCATATTTTATTATTGTTGGTTCGGGACGTTCGACCCTCGGCATTTCCTGCGCATAATATGTACTATATACCATCTATGACTTGGACTGTTAAATTGCCTTGAAAAATGTAAACTGCTAAATAAAATGACGGAAAACTGAGAATTTATAAATTTATGGAAACAATTGTTCTTTCCTGTCATTATTTGTTATCTGATTTTAATACCCATGTTGATTTCATAAATTGATTATATTGAATTGACCTCTAGCAAGTGTCAAAGTCAACCTCTCGTCACTACCTCTTCGAGTTTAGGCGGGATACTTACTGAGTACACGTTGTTTTCGTACTCATGCTACACTTGCTGTGCATTTTTTTGCACATGTACATTCATAGCTAGTGGCTCTTCTTGACACAATGATGTGGCTAACTTGGAGACTTAGACGAGCTGTAGCACCATCCGAAGATGACCCGCAGCCGACAGAGTCTCCCTAAGATATATTGTATTTATTTTTATTTTAAATTCCTTGTCCAGTTTGTATTCCAGACAAGTATTGTAGTACATGTAAATACGATATTTGCTCATGCACTTGTGACACCGGGTTCTGTGAATGTGTTTGGGATGAATTTTATTAAATATGGATTGTTAAACTATCGTATTTACTTAGCGGAATTTTATTCGATTATTATGTAATAAAGTGAAAGGTAACGATTTCAAAATGTTAAAACAGGTATTCAACTAATTAATGATTGGCTTGCCTGACAGTGGTGTCCGGTGCCATCACGACCTTAATGGATTTTGGTTCGTGACAACGTTGGTATAAGAGCACTAGGTTCCCTTAGGTTTCACGAGTCATGAGCAAGTCTAGTAGAGTCTTGCGGATCGGTATGGAGACGTGTGTACTTATCTTCGAGAGGCTACATGGCTGTTAGGAGTTCTTCCCTTCTTGATTCCTCATCGTGCTGTTTGATTCCCTTTAAGGCTTATGACTATGTTCCTTCTTACTTAATCTTACGTGTCGCGAAGCGCTTGCTATAAATAGAGAATTTGAGGAATCGTAATGGTACCTCAGATGAGGTGCCCCTGCGAAGTTGATTGGGGCTATTGTCGTTACTCTACGGAAGGATATTATGTGTTTCAGCTCAGTAATTGTGTTTCTAAGAGCTTTGAGGCTATGCTCATGTTGTTATGATGCTTACGATTGGTTATCGCGCGATGTTGATATGATGGTGGAATGTTTGCCCATATGTTGGGGTAATAAATGACTTGAAGGGGGGGGGGGGGGGGGGTCTTCTCAGAGCGTGATTTCGAGGTTTCAGTATTTTAGCTCCGGCAGAGGAAAGGCAATTGGACTATAAATGGTCAAGTTTGGGTTGATAAAGTAGTAATACTTGGTGTTTTCAAGTGAGGTGGAATATTCACCTGTGATGTGATATCGTCGTCTTTGATCGAATAGAATGTGTTAAGTTCGTCGGTGCTATAGTTTCTTCGGTCGCATGGGGTCAGAGTATTGTGAAGAAGTATTGAAGAAGCGGCTGTCAGAGATCGTGGGGTGCGGTGGTTCAGTATTGAATAAGTATTGCTAATGAAGGCAGCTCGAGAAAGATGATCTTCAAAGAGTTTGAAGTTGTAGTGATCTGCTGGTTTAAGTGCTGCAGAAAATGATATTGAATTGAGGCAACAATTGGGCAGCACGCGATGAAGGAAGACATGTGAGAAGTGTTAGATGGCAGATAAAGTTCTAATAGGCCAGGTGTTAGAGCCGGAAGTCAGGTAGTTGCTTAAAGGAGTAAGTTAACTGAAGTGGGAGAGGGACAGCGTGTCATTCGAGTTCTGTGGTAAGATAGATGCTCATCTTGAGGAGAGGTTTGGAGTGATTTGAGAATTTTAATGGACGGTGATTGGGTCCAGGGGCTTAAATTGAAATGTTGGTTATTTCGGCAGAAGGCTGGATACAACAGAGATGAGTTGTTAGGGATGAAGATGGATGCAATATGGCGACGAATTTGAAGAAAATTGTCGCGCATTTAATAGATGTCCATGAGGAGCGGATGGACTAGTAAGGTTGGTAAATGAAGAAGGGCGTAGGATGGGGTATTGATGTCATAGAGATTGTGTAGTACAACGTCGTTGGAAGGTGTCATTTGGTAATTTCCACAGGTGGGTCATCTCCTGTGAGCAGGTCAGCGGTCGTGTGGTTGGCAAGTTTCTGCGAGGAATTCTAGTGGCTATTCGGTAAGATGCCGAATATGTGAATGATGCTAGAGAATTTGAGTATTCAGGGAATGCTAACAGGAGGATTTAGAAGAATTTGATGGGTTGGTTGAGCAAGGTCGTGTCAGCAATGAAGAAAGAATTTTGGTGGGGTCCAGAGTGGTGCCAGGAGTAGCTTCAGGCTAAGTGGGAGAGTCTCACCGCTTGCGATTGGGTTGCGGATTATCGGCGTATTGGCAAGTTATTTCAGCTAAGAGGAGAGGAGTAAAAAAATGGCAATTGCGCATGGGATTTGATAAATGTGTGCAAAGGTTGGCCCTATATGACCAGGGTTAAGCTTTGGAAGATTCGGAATTTATGCTTAATGCATAGGCAAGTTATAAGGGTAGTGACTCAGTCATGTGCTTCATTGAGAGGGTTTTCGTGTGCTAGACGAGCCTTGGAGTTGATTGTATCCGGGGCCAAGTTAGAGTGGGTGACTCTCAATAGTGGTCCTAATGAATTCAAAGTTAAGAATGCGGTGTTTAAGGGTTTCAGGCAGCAGTATGATTAAGAATCGAGCTTTTGCAGCATAATTTCTGAGAAAGGGAAAATGGTTGGAGTGTTCTATGTTATTTTTGGCATGAAGGATAGTATTGGAGGGGTGAGAGAAATAAACTCCGGATTGTAGAAAGATTATCAGGAGGGGTATATCAGTCGAAGTTGTGAATGCGCACAAGGAGGGTATGAGACGGTTTGTAGGATTGAGACAGCATGGTCTCGTGAATCAAGGCCACTTGGGATGAGTGAGGATTGAGTTTGTCATGTGTTGAATGAGGTTACTATTATTTCTGAGGCAATTAAGGATGATTAAAAGAAGATAGATTGGTTAGCCATGGTTGAAATGGAACAGGTACGGCAATGATCAGTTCCTTCAGTGTGATTAAGTTATTCATGTGGTTTGTGCCGGTGTGTGCGAGGTCTGTCGGCCGCCATAATAGATTTTATTTGGAAGCATTCAAGTATTATGGCTTGTTAGGTGTAGGCGGATCCCGGAAGGATTATGTGGTATAGACTATTCCTTGAGGATTTGCCTATTTGTGATTATGAGAATTCACTCGTGTGTTGTTATGGTTCTCTTGAATTGAGGTAAGTAAAGGGTTTCCATATGATGAAGTGTTCACCCTATTAGCGATTCAAGAGTTATGATGGAATTCCCATGCTATTCCATATTGGCATGTTAGGTGCAGTAAGCAGTATGTAACTGGAAGTAAGGATCGAGGTTGCGGTTCAATGTTGACAAGGGTGTCATGAGCTCGGATGAACAAGAAAAAGGGATTTGAATGTTTAAAGTAAGCTGGTGTTGTATTCTGTGTCACCTGAGATCGGTGTTTGGTGAAAAAGGCCTGCACCCTGGATATGGGTTCTTGATTTGTTTTACAGCGTTAGTGTGGTCGGTGGTATGGATGTGCAGACTTGTTACCTTGTGTGGAAGGACGTGGGAGCATGACCACGGGAATATCGTATGAGTGTGACATGTAGTCACTTAATGGATTGAAGATTTAGACTGAGTATAAGGAAGTGTAATATTGCTTATTCGAGAATTTATGCCTGGAAGGCGTTCAGTTCATTGTGTTGTGGATTGTGGGGTGTTTTTCCCGGCTATGATGGTTGTTCTTGCGTGTTATGAGAAGAAGTGGGTTATTATGGACCCGGGTAAGGCTATCAGTCTAGTGCAGTGCGAGCAAAATCGACTTGAGGGTTGTGAATGGATTCCAATATGGTTGTGGGCTCCATGTGAGGCAGGTGTGTTCATTTCAGTATGGCGCTTCTCAAGGAGGGGTGTTGGAATATCAAATGTTGTTCCGCCTTCGTCCAGTTCATGTAATATTATGATTGTGCCATGTGAGTTGTGAAACGGCTTGATAAATCCCTATGTGTTGAGTCTCCGTGTAGTGATGATGTGTTGTGAGCAGGAAAGCTCTTGAGATTCAGAGTATATATATCGCACCTCAGTTGTGCTTAATTTTTGTAGCATATGGCTCTATCAGTCTCCACATGATGGTATTATGCACTTAGCGTGCTTGTGATCGATATTCAGTATTTTGTGGTAATGAGCAATTTAGCTCGGTGTGTATCTCCTTATGTGAATTTCATGTGTGGATCGGGTGGCACGCCGCCACGGGTATGTTATTTGGATCGGGTTGCACGACGCAACAGTGTGATGTTGAGTACGATTCACTATAGTTATTTTTCTTGTGTTTTACTTCCTATTTTCTGAGGAAAGTTCATATTAGTTGCGTGAGTCGAGTAGTCCCTTCCTGAGTCATTTCCTTAGGTATCATGTTCGAGTTGAAGCCTATTGGCGCATTGTGGCATAGTGTGAGACTGTTGGTCATGTCTGGGGTGATTTATTGCCTGACCAGTTCATACTGGGTGAGACGAGATTATTGTATCAGGGATTAGTGCGATAAGATTATGTGAAGTGTTAAAGGACAAATACCATTATTTGGTTAGTAATGAGGTGCTGATTCTAGACAAGAGGAGAGATTCGGTAGTTGGTTAACTCTGCAGTTGGTTATAAATTTCAACATATATCCTCCGTTGTGGTTGTATCGTAAGCGTTATAGCAGGACTATATATGTGTCCTGAGGTACATTGGGAGCATCAGATTCGTGAAATTTTGGCTATTAAGGTTCAGGGAATGTCATTGTGGTTAGGTGATGAATTATGCAGTGCATGGTGCTAATTCAGCAAGGTATGCAATCATGTTCTGGTACATCGTGTGGTAGTTGATACAGTGTTCATATATTGGAAACAGGCCTGGTAGAGGATTTCGGATGTTGAAAACCTGGTTCTAAGGCCCATTTGCCTAAATAAAAGAGGATATCTTCAGAATTGTTCGAGCAAGTGTACTCAACTGGGTTGTGGTAGCACGGGCAGATGCACGAGGTGTTAAACAGTGATTTCTGCTAACTCCAGAGCAATTCTTAGCACGTTCGAGGACGAACGTATGTTTAAGTGGGAGAGAATGTAACGACCCGACCGGTCGTTTTGAGCTCTAGCGCTTCGTTCAGCGGTTTGAGGCCATGAGCAGCCTCGTTTCAGGTATTATGACTCGTAGGAGTGGTCGGAGTTGAATTTTGGGAAGTTCGGAGGCATATTGGAATGAACATTCTCATTTCGGAAGCCTTAAGTTGGAAGAATTGACTAAGATTGGATTTTTGAGTAAACGACCTCCGAATCAGGATTTGAAGGTTCCAACAGGTTCGTATGATGATTTCGGACTTGGGCGTATGTTCGGATCGGGTTTTGGATAAACCAGGAGCGTTTCGGTGTATATTGTGGAAGTTAGCATTTTAGAAGAAATTTCATAAGTCTGGGTTGAAGTGCATTTCAGTGATATTGATGTCCGTTTGGGATTCCGAGTCTGGGAATAGCTCTGTATGGTGATTTTGTAGTTGGGAGCGCGATCAGAAGTGAATTAGGATGTCCGTACGATATTTTGAAGTCATTTGGATAATGGTAGAAATTTGAAGGTTTTTGAGATATCCGACTGGAAGTGGAAATTTGAATATCGGGGTCGGAATGCGATTTCAAAAGTTGGAGCAGGTCCGTAATGTCGAATGTGACTTGTGTGCAAAATTTGGGGTCAAGCGAACGTGATTTGATAGGTTTCGGCATCGAATGTCGAAGTTTGAAATTTCAAAGTTCATAAAGCTTGGATTGGAGTGCGATTCGTGGTATCAGCGTTTTTTGATGTAATTTGAGGCCTCGACTAAGCCCGTGATATGTTTTCAGACTTGTTGGCACGTTCGGACGGGGTCCCGAGGGGCTCGGGTGAGTTTCGGGGTGGTTTCAGACCATTTCAAGGCCATTTTTAGCTGCTGGGTTTTGGCTACAGCAGTGTACTACGCGATTGGTCGCGATCGCGATAAGTAAAATGAGAGAAATGGGCCAAGGAATCACGATCATGGAAGGCCTTTCGCGATCGCGTAGAGGAAATATTCTGCTGCACTGACTCGACTTTGGAAGCTTGTATCTTGCAATCTATAAGGAATTTGGAGATGATGCAAAAATAAAAGTTTTATCCCATTGTGTCTTGTTTTCAGAAAATGAAACCATTTGGCATTTGGAGTTGTGTACAAAGAGGTATGGTTGATATACTACAGCATGTCCGGGAAGAGTTTGGAAATTGCATTGTGTTGCATAGGTCTGACGTTAGCAACTTATATCTCGTAATCTATAAGGAATTAGAAGATGAGCCAAGAATGAAAGTTGTAGCCTTGGTGTCTAGTTTTCAAAAAGTTAAACCATTTGTAATTTGGAGTTTTGTACAAAGAGTTATGAGCATTATACTAGAGGCTGTCCGAAAGTGCTGCGCGTTTGTTCTTTGCGATCGCGAAGCTTTTTCTGTGATCGCGAAGAGCAAATTTTGGGCTGGAAAATGTTGTACTTCGCGATCGAGAAGTATTTCCGCGATCGCGATGAGTAAATACCTGGGCAGAAGTTATATATCGAGGTTTCGGCTATTTTTAGCATATTTGGAGCTATGGAGCTCGAATTGAAGCGATTTTTGAGGCGATTTGCACCATATGAAATGTGGTAAGTGATTTCTTCACAATTTTGAGTTAAATACATGAGTATATATGGATTAGAACATGGAAATTAGTGGAAATTGTGGGTTTTTGGTAGAAGACCTAGAAATTGGTATTTTTAGATTTTGACCACAAAATTGGACATGAAATTGAGAGAGAATTATATATTTGAGTTTGTGAGGTTATGGGTAATCTTTATCTTCGAAAAATTTCAGAATTTGGGCACGTGGGCCTGAGGGCAATTTTGTCAACTTTTCGGGCGGAGTTGAAAATTTACATAAATTGAATTGTTATAAATGTTAGGGTATATTTTCATTGGTTTGCCTGTTATTTGGCTAGCTTTGGAGTGTTGTGCATTGATTCGAGTCGTCGGGAGGGTTTGGAAGCCGGTTATGAATCTTCAGAGTGAGGTAAGTCTCCTTTCTAACCTTGTGAGGGGGAATTGTCCCCATAGGAGAAATAATTAAATATGTGCTACTATTTGTGGAGGCTACGTACGCACGAAGTGACGGGAGTCCGTGCGTAGCTACTATTATGCTTGTCCAGGTAGTCTAGGACCAAAAAGTATGTTTTATTTGTCGTATTTGTAACCTTATTGAAGATATTTAAAAATGATTAGATCATTTCCGAATTTGATAAATGAATTTCTGGAAAAGACTTAAATACTATCCTTGTGATATTTAAAAGAGAACTTTGTCATTTATTGGTAATTGCTTTCCCGATATAGTCGGGGTGGACTGTTTGAATGTGTATGCGTATGTGTGACCTCTTCGCAATATATATTCCGCGAGCGGAGTGATTATTTCCACTACTCTCATGGGAGCGGGTCGTACGCCACAGCGGTTAATATATGCATCTATGGTTCGAGCCGTGCGACCCTTCGGCAGTGCACATTTTATTATTGTTTGTTCGGGCCGTCCGACCCTCGGCATTTCCTGCGCATGATATGTACTATATACCATCTGTGACTTGGACTGTTAAATTGCCTTCAAAATTTAAACTACTAAATGTTATTTCATACATTGATTATATTGAATTGACCTCTAGCAAGTGTCAAAGTCGACCTCTCATCACTACCTCTTCGAGGTTAGGCGGGATACTTACTGAGTACATGTTGTTTTCGTACTCATGCTACTCTTGCTGTGCTTTTTTATTGCACAGGTACATTTATAGCTAGTGGCTCTGCTTGACACAACGATGTGGCTGACTTGGAGACTTAGACGAGCTGCACCATCCGAAGACGACCCGCAGTCGGCAGAGTCTCCCTCAGATATATTGTATTTATTTTATTTTAAATTCCTTGTCCAGTTTGTATTCCAGACAAGTATTGTAGTACATGTAAAATTCCTAGATATTTGCGAGCACTTGTGACACCGGGTTCTGGGAATGTGTTTGGGATGTATTTTATTAAATTTGGATTGTTAAACTATCGTATTTACTTAGCGGAATTTTATTCGATTATTATGTAATAAAGTGAAAGGTAATGGTTTCAAAATGTTAAAACATGCATTTAATTCAACTAATTAATGATTGGCTTGCCTAACAGTGGTGTCCGGCGCCGTCACGACCTTAATGGATTTTAGGTCGTGACAGCAACCCCCCCTACTACATTTCAGCGTTGCATGTCAGCAATTTTTTCTGACATAACTGAAAAATTTCTTGAAATTTTTATGGATGTTTTACACTTTTTGGCAAAACATTTGAGGATTGTCTTCACCACTTGACCTTAGTTCTTAAGAGGTGTGAAGAAACATACTTGATTCTTAATTGGGAAAAATGTCATTTTATGGTTACCGAGGGAATTGTTTTAGGACATAAAATCACTGCTAAAGGGATAGAAGTTGATAAGGCTAAAATTGATCTTATAGCAGGATTACCCCCTCCCACAACTGTTAAAGGCATTAGAAGCTTCCTAGGTCATGTAGGTTTTTACAGACGGTTCATAAAAGACTTTTCAAAGATTTCAAAACCGTTGACTAACCTTTTGATGAAAGATATGAAGTTTGATTTTTAGGTGATTGTTTGAAAGCATTTGAGACCCTTAAGGAAAAGTTATCAACTGCCCCTATAGTTGTGTCCCCAGACTGGAATCAACCTTTTGAGGTCATGTGTGATGCTAGCGACACAAACAGTTGGAGTTGTTTTAGGCAAGAGAAAGGATAAGATCTTTCATCCCATTTACTATGCTAGAGAACAATGAAAGAGGCTCAACTAAATTATGCCACAACCGAAAAAGAGTTACTAGCAGTAGTATTTGCTTTTGATAAGTTTCGATCTTATTTGATAGGAACCAAGGTCACTGTTTTTACTGATCATGCAACTTTAAAATACCTCTTAGCAAAGAAAGATGTTCGACCTAGATTGTTAAGATAAATTTTACTTCTACCAGAATTTGACCTTGAGATAAAAGACAAAAAAGGAACAGAGAATCAAGTAGCTGACCATTTTTCTAGATTATAAAATTCCCCCCTTGAGTCTAGCGAAATAAAGGAAGAATTTCCTGATGAATACATTTTCTCAATTAACTCAATTCTGACTCAACCACCCTGGTTTGAAGATATTGCAAACTACTTGGTTGGAAAGTGGACACCCAAAGATCTCTCTTATAAACAAAGAAAACAGTTTATATCTGATGCAAAGTATTATTTGTGGGATGAACCTTACTTGTTTAAAAATTGTGCAGATAATATCATTAGAAGATGTGTGCCTGAAGAAGAGATGAACAAAATTTTATATCACTGTCATGATAGAGCAATTGGAGGTCATTATGCATCAAATCGAACATCCTTTAAAGTTTTGGAAGCTGAATTTTTCTGGCCGACTCTCTTTAAAGATGCCCGAGCATATGTTGCACAATGTGACAGGTGTCAGAGAACAGGTAACATCACTAAGAGAGATGAGATGCAATTACAATCAATACAGGTATATGAAATATTTGATGTATGGGGAATAGATTTCATGGGTCCTTTTCCATCTTCTCATTCTTTTGAATATATCCTTGTGGCTGTGGATTATGTGTCAAGATGGGTTGAAGCCATCCCCACAAGGAAAAATGATGCTCGAACTGTGTGCAAATTTTTCAAAAAAAATATTTTTACCAGATTGGGCACACCACGAGTCATCACTAGTGAGCAAAGGACTCATTTTATGAATAGACAATTTTTTGCTTTGTTGACAAAATATGGCGTGACGCACAAAACAGGAACACCATATCATGCCCAAACTCAAGGGCAAGTTGAAGTTTCCAACCGTGAGTTAAAAAAGAATTCTTGAAAAGACAGTTGGAATCTCAAGAAAAGACTGGGCTTTAAAGTTAGATGATGCATTATGGGCATACCGAACGGCTTTCAAAACGCCAATTGGAACATTCCCATATATATTAGTCTTTGGAAAAGCTTGTCATTTGCCAGTTGAATTAGAACACAAATCTTTTTGGGCACTAAAAACATTAAACTTTGAATTAGCCCCTGTTGGTAAAAATAGATTTTTTCAGGTTAATGAGTTGGAAGAAATGAGGTTGGAAGCCTATGAAAATGCAACACTTTTTAAAGAAAAAACAAAAAAATGGCATGACAATTTGATCCGACAAAAAAGTATTAAAATTGGAGATCAAGTGCGTCTTTACAATAGTCGACTCAGGCTATTCCCAGGAAAGTTAAAATCAAGGTGGACAGGTCCTTACAATGTAACAAATGTTACTCCATATGGAGCAACTGAAATCCAACAGAGCAATTGAGGTGACAAGTTTAAGGTAAATGGTCAAAGACTAAAACTGTACTTTGGAGGACATTTCTAGCAACATTCATTTGTCACTTTGATAGAATGATGAATTCCACAGGTAATGAGTCGAGCTGATGACGTTAAACTCAAAACTATAGTGACATACCCGTAGCAATTGAGGGTGAAGCAATGGAGCCTTATAAGTCCAACATAGGTTTGATAATTAAATGCTTTACCAATTAATCTAGTCAATATCCAGGTTATTGTACAACCAGAGCATCTCATGACCGCCTCTACAAAAACAGAGTCACCTACACAGGAGCAACTCCATGTTGATCGGTATGCCTAAGTAAATGGTTGGTTAACCATTTAATGATTCAATTCGAATGTTGGCTCAAGTAATTTTTGGTTTATATTTAAACCAGGACCAAATGACTGATAAGGTCTTAAATTAGTTAGTCTATTACACATAGAACATGTGTAGTCACAGTTTCTTTCAAGCTTTCTTCTGTGATTGTAAATTTGAAAGCCAAAAATATTTTTTATATTTTATATACATTAGTATTATTTTTTTCTTTTCCTTAAATTAATACTTATATATGTATATATATTTTATCACGTATTTTATCTAGGAGGATGAAACAGTTCACGTGTGGAGGGGGTATATTCTGATGCATTTCTAGTATATAATATATGTATCTAATTAATAGATATATATGTTTATATAAAGTTCTATTTTCTTTATATATTTGTATATAATTATTTTTCTCTCCTCTATCCTATTTGTAGGTTTTTAATTAACAAAATAAATTCTTTACTGTATGTCCAATGATTAATTCTTTTCATCTTCACCATATAAATACCATATCTATGATTTTGATTTTGTGAAGGCATGAGCAAGCGTCTTTATCTCAGAAAATTATTGGAATTGAGAACAATTATGATCGCAAAACAGGTAGAATCAATAAACTTGGCTAGAACTTGCTCTAAATGTTTCTCAAGGTGAAATAATAGGTGACCCTGATTTTTGGAAAATGAAATTAGTCCTTCTTTGATTTACCATTTTCTAGCCTTCTTATTTCTAATCAAATACATATAAATATTCCATTAGAACCCTTCTTTGAGACTTTATCCCATTTTTCCTCAACACATTGATCTCTTATAAAGAAGAAGAAAAAAAAAAGAGTAATTATATATATACATATATAGTCATGAGATCTTCCAGCTTAAAAAGAGCATAGATTGGTGTATATATATATTTTTTAAAAGGATGGAAGAAGAGAAAAAATTATATGAATCTAAGATATTTGAAATTACAAAAAAGAAAAGACAAAAAAAAATGTTATCAAAGGGAGGAAATGCCGAGAACCAAGAAATTTTTGTTTTAGGTTTTTTTTGGTCTAGTCGTGTGACGACGGTGTTCTTAGAAGGGTGAGCGACTGATTTCCGGCAGGTTTTTGGTATTGGGGTAGAGAGTGACGGTTGTGTTGGGGTCATGGTAGGGATGAGGGAATTAGGGTTTTTTGTGTTGTGAAAGAGGCGAGGAAGAAGAAGAGAGGGACCTTGTATTTTATGTGTTAGGGTAAGATAAAAATATGGGCCTAGGTTTGAATTGGGATCTAAATCTTCAAAATTTGGCTAAGAAATTACTTCTAAAATACTTATAAGAAAAATATAAATAACTCTTAATTTATTTTAATAAACTATTATATTTAAAATAAAGCTGGGGAAAAGAAGCTACTTTAAAAATATTCTTATCCTACCAGCCTGAAGCCTAACATTACAAGCCAATAAAAGTCCTAGAAAGATTCTAAAAATCAGTGTTGAACCTATATTAGTGGAGAAAAACACAAGGAGCAAGCATATAGAGTATGATATTAACTGAATAAGTGATCATAAATCTATCAATTCTAAAAGATTCAAGGGAAGAAGATTGCAAGTTCTTGTTGATCAAAGCAGAATTCAGAAATAAGGTAAAAGATTTGGTGAATTTTAAAAGGTTGATTGTATTGACCATATTGGAGGATATTTATTTTGTATAAATTTTCTATCCTACAATAGTCATGGATATTGGAAGATATATTTTAGTATTCTTTTTCTTCGAGGACGAGCAAAAGTTCAAGTATGGGGTATTTGATGGATATAAATTATTCATGTAATTTCTATGTCAAAAATAAGTTTTTAAAATAAAATATTAATAATAATATCCTATCCTCGCATATTTTCTAACAAATCTTGTAGGAAAAAGAAATTATAAAAAAGAAGGAAAGAAGTTAAAAGACAAAAGAATGAAGCAAAGCCACAGTTGCACACATCATCTTCATATTCGCAAATGTGGAATATACATATGGGCTTATGGAAAAAAGAAAATTAGAGATGAAAAGGAGCATAGTTGTATGTGTGAAATCTATATTTGCAAAAGTCACATTCGTATACATGGAACCTACATTTGCAAGTCTAAGCCACGAAGACATGAATGGAAGCAAAAGAGTCATAATGCATGTGTGGAATATATATTTGCAAATGTCACATTCGCATACATGGAACCTACATTTGCAAGTCTAAGACATGATGTCATGAATGGAAGCAAAAGAGTCATATATGCATGTGTGGAATCTATATTTGCAAATGTGACATTCGCATACATGGAACCTACATTTGCAAGACTAACTCATGAAGTCAAGAGTGAAGCACAAGTTCCATAGTTGCATATATGGAATCTACATACACAAAGATCACTTTGCATATATGGATTTCACATTCGCAAAAGTAGAACATGACCAAAGCTATTCATCTTTTCCTATAAATAGCAAGCTCTCTTTGTATAAAAATATCAAATCTTTGTAAGACAAGAACTAGTCTTGGTCTTCTTTCTTAATAGTAAAAGTATTTCTAGTTTTCTAAATATCTTTTTTAGCTTTTCTTACTCCATAATGGAGTAATTTTATTTTGTTGGGATAGTTGATGAAGCTTGATATATTTTATAATACTATCTTAGTTTTTGTATATTCTTGGCTTGAAAAGTTTTATTTACATTTCATATTATGCTGAAGTGATGGTTTTTAATTACTCTATCATCACATCTATATATTTTATCTCTTAGATTCATATATTAATTTTATAATTCTCGCGGAGCAAAAATATTATATAATAACATGAATAAAATAGTAATGTGAAAGTAATTTTTCAGTAAACTATTATTTCAAGTCAATAATCTTGCTTGTCTCAGTTTTAATTCTCACGGTGGAATTGTTGTAGGCAAGATTATTGATCCTTAGTAAAAATATTCTCACGAAGTTTTTACTTTCTTTTAGCACAATTCAAGCAAGAAAAATATTTCGGTTTAAATGTCACTAGTCTTAAATGGAATATTAACATAATTCTCACGGAGTGTTATTAATTGGTTATTTCTTAGTGAGCAAAATATAATTATACTAGAAATAAGCAATTATTAGTTAGAGAAATAAATATAGAAATTGAGATTTTATTATAGTGATATTATCAAGTGAATTCAATGATTCCCAACTCTTTTTTTATTATAAATCTTTCAAAAGTTATTTGTTTTGTTTAAGTAATTAACAAGTTTTAAACCTCACTCACTTTTCATCAATTTGATTCTCTCAAATAGTAGTTAAAATATTATAAATCTGTAACATAGATTATCGAGTCTCTGTGGGACGATATCTTAAACTATATTAGAATTTGACAGAGTACGAGCAGGAAATTCCAATACACATTGGCCTCGTCACCTGGTAGTGGGTCTTTTAAGAATGGGTTCTTTGGGAACTTCCCTACCACTTATAGCAATAATGATACTTGCCACAGTCACATTATCATAATCTTCCTCACTGTTCTCATTTTCCTTTTCAGACAAGGTCTCATTTTAGGAATAATAATTTCCAATAGCACTGCATCAAAGTGAGGAGAAGGATCAGGGTCGGTACTGACCTGAGGCTCTTTTGAGGAGCATGGGGTTTCATCCCAAGTAGTAGCACAATGCTCTTCTTGGGCATGTCCCTTTGTTGTTTCCCTAGTAGTACTGACTGGCGCTAAGTTTTCAAGAGGCACATTCCTCACATTCAACTCCATGTCCTTGCCCTCCCCCTGAGACCCAGCGGTCACATCACCATACTTAGTCTCCAAACAACCCTCCACCGGTAGCAATCGGTAGCATATTCTCTATAGCTTCTCTCTCACTCACACCCAAAGCAGAATCAAAAGATACTTGAGGAGTATTACCTGTAGGAGAAGCAACATTCAAATCAAAACCTGGAACATGCACTTCTGATACTTCACCACTGCTAGCTACATCTTGTTGGGCTGCAGAGACTCCTCAACTTGCTGACTTGAGACCTCTTGTCCCTTTCCTCCATCCAACATTTCATCGTCTTTCATTTTTCCGGCGAAGCCGAGGGAGAGGTTGTAGCGACAAATCTTTTGGGGGTTTGAGTTTTACGACAGTGGTGAGAACTAGAACTCGATGGGGTTGGAGAAGAGATAGTGAGTGGTTGTTGGCCTGAGTTGGGGTTTTGACTAGGTGACTGTTGGGACTTAGTCTCACGCTCTAATGCTTCGTGAGACGATGGCACAACGGTAGTGACACTGGTAACATTTGAAACCTCTGGATTCTGAGAAGACATAGTGAATTTTGGAAATAAAGACACGAGAAAGAGAGGGTTTTGAGAGAAAAAGAAAGTTTGATGGCTTTGATGTGGATAGTTGTGAGAAGAACGTTTTTTGGGGTTATTTAGAGGGGGTGAGGGACCGGTTACAAAAGGGTGTAACGTTCTGGGTAGACATGTCGGTTTGTAACGGGTGTGACATTTGGGTTTTTAAAGGATGAGAGGGAGGCAGAATCATTTAATGACGTGGCACTTTTATAGCCGTTTAAAATGTGCATGAGTGTAAAAGGAACTACTAACCTGAGTCAAGGGAACCGAAATCCCTAATTGAGTTTTGTAAATGTGAGACTCATCCTTTTACTAAGATGCAGTGTTATTATCTACTTGTTTGCTCTGTAGTTGCCATGCGTGTTTACTTTTAACGGTATAGAGATGAGTTAGAAATTGCCAGAAAATACTTTTTAGCAGTTTTACCTGTTCATTTTTTCATAAACAATCATTGAGGGACCTGGTGCTCAGTTTGATTTTATCAGCCCCAATGCCAGTTGATTCTTTTCAAAGTGCTCTCTGCTCAATGCTTTAGTAAAGATATCAACTACCTGGTCCTCTGATTTGCAAAACTTCATGCAGATGAGACCCTTTTCAATATTATTGTCACGACCCAAATCCTAACTCAGGTCGTGATGGCGCCCAACTGCGGGGTTAGGCAAGCCAACACAAAATCACTAAGTGTTACCCTTTCCAATTGATTAAGTATTCCAATGTTTACCAGTTTTAAACAGTTTTAAGCATGATATCCAAAAATGATAATCCGATGATAAGTAATTGTCACGACCCCAAATCCTAACAGGCCGTGATGGCGCCTATCGTGGAACTAGGCTAGACGACCATCACTTTACTACGCTTTTGTTCAATCATAACAGTTCACAATTAGATAATCAGCAAGTAACCATAGCATAAATAATATAAATAAGTCTTAGCGTCCCCATAATATTCTAAACAACCTCCCAAGAACCGGAGTCAATAATCATGAGCATCTACGAATAAATAAATCTAACTCTGCTAAAACTTAATGTATATCTCTGAATCAAGTGCTAAAGCTAACAAGGAAGGAAAATGGAGAAGCTGTGGACGCTGGACAGCTACCTCGAAATCCCGTGAACTT
>MDKH01148518.1:0-16536 GCA_005239495.1 Nicotiana undulata | reverse complement strand
ATATCTCCTAGACGTGTACGATTCTTGTACCAACTGCTTCATTCAGATGTGTATGCTATGATGCACCTGGTTCAACTTGTAACCTTTTGTCAATCTTCAAAACTCATTCAGTGACATGGGCCAATAAATTCCCCCTTTTTGATGATGACAAACTTTATGCTTTTATCATGTATACACATCAAACACTTTGTATATTTTTGAGCATTAATTATCAAGAACCAGGTTCATTAGGTTATAAATATCACTTTGAAAATTTTGAACAACACAACATATCTTCCCCCTTTTTGCATAATCGAATAGTTGCAAAATGATACTTACCAGGTATTAATTCTTACTTATGGCCAATTTAGGCAACTTCAGGTGCAAACATGATTAATCAACACAAGAAACCAATAATGTAAGCTAAATTAGAAATTGAGACATTTTTAAAACAATAAGCTTTGATTGACTAACAGTGATGATCAGCACCAAAACAGATTAAAATAAAAAACAGCCAAAACATGAGTAAGATAGAATTAAAAACTGATACAAAAGACACTTGACACTGTCCCGAACTGGGCACTTGATAGGATAAGAGGGGGTACTGGGGTGGTGCAGAAGAGGCTGGATTCTTGGTTTGGAGAAGAGACATCATTTGGTGTAAGAAACCCTCGTTTTTCTCCTTCTCCTTGGCTAATTCAGCTTTGAGAGCATCACGCTCAACTTCCACCTCAACTAAGCGAGTCTCCAATCGAAGGATCTCCATCATTTTGCTCGCTTTCCTGCACTAGAGTACGGACCTTGCAGTTGACTGGTTGCTTCCGAGATGAACCAGGTTCATCTGCCGGGGCACTGACAGTGTAATCACATGACAACAAAGTGTCATTCCCAAAAAAATTCTTTGATACATGACAACAAAGGGTCATCTCAACCTTTTCATATTAGGAGACATTCTCTTAGTTCTTTGATACTTAACAATCACTGATATCTCGTAGACTTGTATGATTCTTGTACCATCTACTTCATTCAGATGTGTATGCTATGATTGACCTGATTCAACTTGTCACCTTTTGTCAATCTTCAAAACCCATTCAGTGACATGGGCCAACATAAGAAAACCTCAAAACATTACTAGTTTTAACCCAAAAGTCATAGATCTTACTCGAACGGTCGGAGGTGGCCGAAAAATGGCATGAAAGGCCGTAGGGGGAGTTGGACCGCTCGAGGTTCATCTGAGGACCTCAGGGTATCGTCAAACTGGTGTGGGGGTGAAACAGGGGCTAGGAGAGGGTGAGAGGACATAGTTTCCGGCGAGGGAAATGGCCGGAGAAGGTGGACAGAGTCCATCGGAGAGGCGAAGGCGAAGGCGAGAAGGTTCTAGAGAGACCGAGAGATAGAGAGAGGGAGATAGAGAGATGTCTGGGTTGGGAATGAATGGGAGGAGGGGAGGGGGGTAGTCGTTAGGGGTTAAAATATGTAAGAGTGAATGTAACGACCTAGCCTGTCGTTTTGTGTATTAAGATCCCGTTTCCTTAAATGAAACCTTCCATAGAGGCTATTCGTGATTTATGACTCACTAGAGCGGGTGGTTCGGGATTTGGAAATGAATTGGATGGTTTAGGAACACTAGGTTCCTTAAGGTTGGCCTATTTGGCCAAGTTTGACTTCGGTCAACATTTTGAGAAAATGACATGGGAATCGAGTTCTGACAGCTCCAGTAGCTCCGTATGATGATTTCAGACTTGGCGTATGTTTGGCTCGGGTTTCTGATGACCCAGGAGCATTTTGGCGCCCGAAATGGAAATCAAGATTTCCTTAAGTTTAGAATTTGGCCTGGAACAGGACTTCATGCTATCGGGGTCCAAATGGGATTCCGGGCCCGAAAATAGTTCCGTATAGTCATTTGTGACTTGTCTGCAAAATTTGGGGTCATTCCGAGTAGTATAGACTCGTTCGGCGCAATGTAATGAATTCTAGAATTTCAAAGTTCTTAAGTTTGACTAATTTTGTTTTGAGTTCCGTAGTTGTTTTTTGTGTTCCGGAAGTTTGAGTGAGTCCGTATCATGAATACAAACTTTCTGGTGCTTTTGGACGGGGTCCCGGGGGGCTTAGGGGTGTTTTAGACCCCGGGAGCTAAGTTAGAAAAACCATAAATATTTCTGTCTTGTTTCCTTCTCTGCGATCGTAGAAATCACTCCGCGATCGCATAAGGTCCCCTTCCCAACTCTCTGCGAACGCAGACTCACCCCTGAGATCGCACAAGTCACCTACCTACCCCCGTCCCCCCTACTGCCTGTTCCTCTCTGCGGTCGCAGACCTCACTCCTGCGATCGCATAAGCCCACCTCCCTACCCTCTGCGATCGCAGGCCCCATCTATGCGATCACATAGTGCTTCCTGGGGGCCAGGGTCATTTGTTCTCCACGATAGCATTCCTGATGCCGCGATCGCACTGAAGGTTTTCCTGGGCAGCATTTAAATGCCCAATTACAGGCTTTCTTCCTCATTTTCCAATTTCCAAACTCTATTGAAGCACTTTAGAGCTGGGGAAAAGGCTGTCCAAAGCCACTATCATCTAAGGTGAGCGACGTCTTCTCTAAATTATCAATTTTTTATGGAATTCATCTAACTTTGTTCTTAAAAATATCAAAATCATGAAATTTGGTAGGAATTTCTAGGGCTTTGATAATTAGTGAATTATCCCTTTTTAGCCATGAATTCCTAAATAAATTAGGTAATTATGATCCTTAGGCTTCGGGTAATTCATTCCTTCGAGACTTTTCAAAATCCGAACGCGTGGGCCCGGGGTCGAAATTTCAAAAACCTTCAAGAATGCTATATTTTGGAATTTCTTGTAAATTCTTATTCCTGGAGCATGAATTGACTCAATTATGCTATGTTTGTCTAGTTGTGAGCCGTCAAGAGCAGTTTCAGAATTTCGGGCGCATCTTTTGATCCGTTCCTTGGTCCGAGGAGTGCTTTTATCGAGGTGAGTCTCCTTTCTAACCTCGTAAGAGGGAAATTGTCCCTCTAGCAAACCTTGTTTGCTATGTGATCTTGTTTGGGGGCTACGTACGCACCAAGTGACGAGAGTCCGTACGTAGTGGCTATAACTGCTTTGTCCGGGTAGTTAGGACACAACATGCTCATTGTTTTCCCCTATTGTAGCATATATATGACTTATATACTTGTGTGATTGGTATTGTTGTCTTTCAACGTTGTGATACTTGCCTTGATTTAAGTGTGATAAGAGAATCACGGCAGATTCATGATTGATTATATTATGGGATCGGGCCGTACGCCACGACAGATTGATGATTGATTATATTATAGGATCGGGTCGTACGCCACGACAGAGTGATGATTGATTATATTATGGGATCGGGTCGTACGCCACAGCAAGATTGAGACTACCAGGGTGGGATCGGGCCGTACGCCACGGCGAGATTGAGACTACCAGGGTGGGATCGGGCCGTACGCCACGGCGAGATTGAGACTACCAGGGTGGGATCGGGCCGTACGCCACGGCGAGATTGAGTACCATATGGGAGCGGGCCGTACGCCACGGCGGATACCAAACTTGTTTGATTTGAGATTGTTATTTGATGCCGGATATTGATGTACTTGATTATTTGTTTTACTTGCCTACAGTTTTCTTTACATCCTGCTTACTTTACGACTGTTGGACCTTAGTGAGTATCGAGTCGACCTCTCGTCACTACTTCTTCGAGATTAGACGGGATACTCACTGGGTACATATTTATATATATGTACTCATGCTGAACTTTCTTTCCTTTTCTGTACTTGACTGTACAGGTCCGGAGGCTAGTCCATCTGATTTTCAGGCCGGTGCCAGCTATTGATAGCGTGGTCATACTTCACGGTGAGCTGCTTTCCTGGCGACTTGCTAGCACCACCCTGGAGTTTCTTTTGTTATGCTCTCTGTCTATTTCATTCAGACTAAGACCCTGTATATGTTGATGTCATTGTATATTCAGTAGTTGCCCGTGACACTCGTGACACTAGTTCCTCGCACACACACGCAGTTTATATTTTGAGGTTTTGTGATGTATATCTATATATATGTTTTATTTCGGCCTTGTATCTACTATGATTTTTCCTTCACTCACGGCTAGTATCATGTTAGTTGTTATAAACTGGTAATCATTGACTTGTTTGATCGAATGGGAAGGGTATCACTTAGTGAAAGTTATATCGTCTTGCCTAACCCCGCTATTGGGCGCCATCGTGACCTGAGTTAGGATTTGGACCATGACAATGAATCTGGGTCGTTGACCAAATTTAACCAACGGTCCAAATTACACAGGATTGGGTTGGGTAGGATAGGGTATTGGGCTTGGGTTGTTGGGTTATTTTGATCGGGTCTTGGGCTGTTTTTAATTGGGTTGGGGTCAGATTAAATTACGCTATAATTAAAATATAAAGGGGCTAATTGTTAAATACCCATTAAAATTAGATAAATAATTAATAAGAATAGCTAATAATAAGATAAAATGAAATTAAGCCTAAATAGGTGAAATTAAGGTAATTAAATAGTATTAAAATATAAGATGACTAATTATTGAATTAAAATAGCATAAAATGTATAATTTGGCTATAATTGCAAAGCTGTTGTAATTATAGCAAAATACTGCCAAATTGGCTAATTCGTGAAATAATTAAATCTTAATAGGATTAAAAATGATATATTGAGCTAAGAAATATTTTTGAAATTATTTGTAATGCAATTTATGATCAATTGTTGGAAATAAAAGCACTGAATAAATTAAAAATAAATTGATAAAAATATGGAAAATTATGGTAAAACACCAATGCGATTTTTGAGGAAAAATTGGGTATCAACAGTTGCCCCTCTTTACCCGGGAAGGATGAAAGAGTTGTCGGGTAAAGATATGATGGGCAATTTTGACCGAGCGAAACTGTTTGAAGAGATTAAGGTCGCACCCTGGTTTTTGAGTTGCTTACATATCACTGGTTCTATAGGAATCAGGTCGTATGTAGTTCAGCATCAATTGGCAAAGTATACCGATGCCATTTTCACAAAAACAGACGCAACATATAGGGTTGCATGAGTAAACGGTTTGTGGGAATTGTTAGGAGAGCTGGAGCTGGACCGCTCCTTGCGGGATGGCCGTTGCTCACCGGATTACCTACAAATAGACGATACAAGCATGTACTGTGCGTAATTTAAACATGATATAAGTTCCCGTCGGACGATGAATGCTGTCTTCGGATGGTTAAGGATGACGTCCTCAGACCATGATGTCTTGGGCCATGGGTAGCTTGATGCAGGATTCGCAGACCATGAAATGATGTTCTCGGGCCATGAAGATGGTGCCTCCGAACGATGACGCCTTTGGATAAATTAGCGATATTTCAGCCCATGAAGATGCAATTGTATGATGTTGATAAGACAGAGCTTAATCTTGCGAATTGTAGGGTAGAGCTTAGCCCAAAAGGAAAGTGAAGTAAATAGTGCTTGAGACAACGCTTAGTCTCAAAAAGTAAATCGGAGGCAGAGCTTAGCCTCAAAAGGCAGAATGGTAGACTTATGCAAGTTGGAAGGCAGAATAGTAGCCTTATGCAAGTTTGAAGGCAGAATAGTAGCCTTATGCAAGTTGGAAAGCGGAAGGTAGCCTTATGCAAAAATGCAGATGGAGGTAGAGCTTAACCTTGGAAGGCAGAATGGTAACTTTATGAAAATTGGAAGGCAGAATAGTAGCCCTATGCAAGAATGCAGATGGAGGTAGAGTTTAACCTCGGAAGGCAGAATAGTAGCCTTATATAAATGCAAATGGAGGTAGATCTTAACCTTGGAAGGAAGAATAGTAGTCTTATGTAAGTAGGAAGGCAGAAAGGTAGCCTTATGCAGATGCAGATGGAGGTAGAGCTTAACCTTGGAAGGTAGAATAGTAGCCTTATGCAAGAAATAAAATGACAATAGGAATTCTTAGTTGGTAATAAATTGCGGTATTGTGACAATTTTGAGCATTGTGATAATGAAGCATCGTTTGCGTTGATAATAAATGTCGGCAAGTGCAACGATTTTGAGAATCTCATTTTGAACAATGTTTGTCCCCCGGGCGGACATTATGTTTAGGGATTTTGCAACCCTAGTTCCTGCATCCAAAGAAAAGTCATGAGTTCTGTAAGGGGAAGGTTAGTTCGTATCCCCGTTGGCTTTGCTTGATTCGTTCGGCATGATCTGATGTTACCGTTTGTATCATTGGGTAGCGTTTGCTAAAAAAAGTTGTTTCAAAAACAAACATGCATGATTTTGTAAAAGTATAACATAATGTATAATTTAAAATAATTTTTTGGATGAACTGACGACCGTGACACGGTTCGAGACATTGCAACCTCTCCTGCTACAGAATTTTGAGGGTCCTCCTAAAAATTCTGCCCTAGTTTGATGGGTTGACGTTTCTGACTGCTGCTAATACGACGATTGACTGAACTGGCTTCGGAATTTTGAGGGTCCTCCTCAAAATTCTGCCCCAGTTTCCAATTGTGGAAAAAAATGAATTTCCTTTTGAATTATGACCGAACCCCTAGGGATGCCTACGTATCCCCTCTTAAACTGGAATCAGGTCATGCGTAGTTCAATTTACATCATTGATGAAAGCATAAAGATTACACATAGTAGCGTTTGACTGCATCTGAATTGATTGGTTTTTGCCAGACTTCCCCGTCCATTTAGGCAAGTATAAGTGCTCCTCCTGTCAGAACTCGGTGAACCATGTATGGACCCTGCCAGTTGGGCGAGAACTTCCCATTGGCTTCATCTTGGTGTGGAAAGATTTTCTTTAACACCAACTGCCCCGGTGTGAACTGTCTCGGCTTGGCTTTCTTATTGATGGCTTTGTTCATTCTATTATGATAAAGTTGACCATGGCATACTGCATTCATTCTCTTTCCGTCTATGAGGGCTAACTGTTCATAACGGTTCTTTACCCACTCTGCATTTCTGAGCTCAGCTTCTTGTATGATCCTTAGGGAAGGAATTTCTACCTCAGCAGGAATAACAACCTCTGTACCACAAACCAGCATATAAGGAGTTACCCCGGTCGATGTGCGGACCATTGTGAGATATCCCAATAAGGCGAATGATAACTTCTCTTTCCACTGCTTATGCCTCTCTATCATTTTCCTCAATATCTTCTTGATGTTTTTATTAGCGGCTTCTACAGCTCCATTCATCTGAGGTTTGTAAGCTGTGGAATTCTTGTGTTAGATTCTGAAGGTTTCACACATAGCTTTCATCAAGTCGTTGTTGATATTGGAGCCATTATCAGTAATGATTGACTCTAGAATTCTGAATCAACAAAAATGCGGTCGCGGAAAAAGTCTGCCACACTTTGTAGGATGCTGCTTCGACCCTTGGTGAAATAGTCGACGACTACTAGAATGAACCTATGTCCGTTGGAGGCGGCAGGCTCAATTGGTCCAATAACGTACATGCCCCAGGCGGCGAACGGTCATGGTGAGCTCGCCGCATTAAGCTCGTTTGGAAGTACCTTTATCATGTCTGCATGTATCTGACAGCGGTGACATTTCCGGACATACTGGATGCAGTCCGTTTCCATAGTCATCCAAAAGTAACCGTCCCGGAGTATCTTCTTCGCCAAAACAAAACCGTTCATATGCGGGCCGCAAGTCCCATCATGGATTTCCTCTAGCATCTTGGATGCTTCCTTTGCGTCGACACATCTTAATAGCCCCAAATCGGGATTCCTCCTATATAGGATTCCTCCGTTGTGAAAGAAGTTGTTGGACAGTCTTCGAAGTGTGCATTTCTGAGTAGGATTTGCAATATCTGGGTACTCTCCTTTTGCCAAATATTCCTTGATGTCATAAAACCAAGGCTTTCTGTCTGCTTCTTCTTCGACGTGGGAACAGTAAGCGGGTTGGTTATGGATCTTCACTGGAATAGGATCAATGAAATTCTTGTCTGGATGTTGAATCATAGATGACAGAGTAGCCAATGAATCGGCGAACTCATTCTGGATTCTAGGGACATGCCAAAATTCTATCTTCATAAACCCTTTTCTCAATTCCTGCACGTGGTGCAGATAGGGCAATATCTTGGAATTCTTAGTAGCCCACTCTCCTTGTACTTGATGTACCATCAATGTGAGTCACCAATCACTAGCAATTCTTGAATGTTCATGTCAATGGCCATTTTGAGCCCTAAGATGCAGTCTTCATATTCGACCATATTGTTGGTGCAAGGAAACCTGAGTTTGGCGGATACAGGATAATGTTGACCAGTTTCCGATATCAGAACATCTCTAATGCCAACTCCTTTAAATTTTCCGCTCTATCGAAGAACAGTCTCCAACCGTCATAGGATTCTGCAATATCTTCTCCTATGAATGATACCTCTTCATCAGGAAAATATGTTTGCAAAGGTTCGTATTCTCCGTCCACAGGATTCTCAGCATGATGGTCTGCCAATGCTTGTCCCTTGACCGTTTTCTGAGTTACATAAACAATGTCGAACTCACTCGGCAGGATTTGCCACTTGGCTAGCTTGCCAGTGGGCATGGGCTTCTGAAAGATGTATTTCAAGGGATCCATCCTCGATATGAGATATGTGGTGTAGGCACAAAGGTAATGCCTCGGCTTCTGATCCACCCACGTCAGAGCACAGCATGAGCGTTCCAATAGAGAATACCGGGCCTCGTATGGAGTGAACTTCTTGCTGAGATAATAAATAGCTTGCTCCTTCCTTCCTGTTTCATCATGCTGCCCCAGAACACAACCGAAAGCTCTATCTAACACCGCGAGGTAGAGTAGCAAAGGTCTACCTTGCTCAGATGGTACCAAGACTGGTGGTGATAAGTAATCCTTAATTCTGTCGAAGGCTTTCTAGCAATCATCGGTTCATTTGGTCGCATCATATTTCTTCAGCATCTTGAAGATAGGCTCACATATAACTGTAGATTATGCTATGAACCGACTGATGTAGTTAAGTCGTCCCAATAAACTCATCACATCTTTCTTGTTCCTTGTTGGTGGTAATTCTTGAATGGCTTTAACCTTTGACGTATCCAATTCTATCCCTTGGCGGCTGACAATAAACCCTAGCAGTTTTCCAGCAAGAACCCCGAATGCACACTTCACGGGATTCAACTTCAGATTGTATTTCCGCAATCTATTGAAGAACTTCCTCAGATCCTCTATGTGGTCAGTAGCTTTCTTGGACTTGATAATAACATCATCCACATACACTTTGATCTCCTTGTGTATCATATCATGAAAGATAGTGGTCATAGCCCTCATATAGGTGGCCCAAGCATTCTTCAGGCCAAATGGCATCATCTTGTAACAATATACTCCTCACGGCGTAATGAAAGTTGTTTTCTCAGCGTCTTCTTCATCCATCCATAGCTGATGATAACAATCAAAGCAATCCACGAATGATTGTAGCTGATGCTTGGCGCAATTGTCAATCAGGATGTGTATATTTGGCAAAGGGAAGTCGTCTTTCGGACTGGCTCGGTTGATATCCCGGTAGTCGCCACAGACTCTGACCTTCCCATATTTCTTCGGTACCAACACAATGTTGGCTAACCATGTCGGGTATTCCACTGCCCTGAGAACCTTAGCGTTGATTTTCTTGGTGAATTCTTCCTTGATTTTCAAGCTCATATCAGGCTTTAACTTTCTGAGCTTTTGCTTTATCGACGGACACAGATTGGTTGGTAGTTTGTGAGCCACAATGGATGTACTCAGACCAGTCATGTCATCATACGACCAGGAGAATATGTCCTCATACTCCTTTAGAATTTATATGTATTCTTTCTTCTCAGACGACGACAAATGAATGCTGATGCGAGTTTCCTTGACATTTTCTAAGTCTCCCAAAATGAAAATTTTGGTTTCTTCCAAGTTGGACTTAGGTTTGTTCTCAAAATTCTCAACTTCTTTAACAATCTCGTCAGGTATGTCAACTTCCTCTGAATCAATGTCCGTTTGTTGCGTTGTCTCGTTGTCTCGTTGCATGTCACAACCATTGGTTCGTCAAGACAAGTAATAGTAATGATGTATAGATAAAGTAGTTAGAGAAAAAATGATAGCCATAAATATTGATTCGTAAGGAAAGTTAAAATGCTTTTGATAAATTGAATAATTGTTTTGAACATTGAAGATCTTATTGCAGGAATTAAAATTCGAAAAGAAAATCATTTAGCAAAGAAAAACAATAAATAACGCTTGTTTTAGCCTTGCTACCTCGAGGCTCATCGGGCTTTGGTTGTCCTGATGGTCTAGTTCTTGAAATATGCCCCCTATTAACATCTTGTATGGAATGGCCTTCCTCCCCCTCCTCCTAGAGAATAACACAACAGCCCATGTTGTCGTCTTCCAGAAATAAGCTCCTTAGCGCTGCAAGTGCTTCTGTTTCGTCCGTCCCATAAATGATGTCGGCCTGGTGAAACGTCCGCTCTGGGCGCAATATCATATGCTCTAGTGGGTAGTAAGGAACGCGCCAAGGTGGCGACCATCCGTTGTACTCTTGCCAAGTATATTCGTATCCCAGACCAAAAGTGGTTCCATGGATTTTGATCTTGATAGGTTTGGAGATCCCTTGGAGGTTCTTGTCGAGCCCTTTACCAGGATCGTACCCACTCTAGCTCAGTATACTCTTGATTTTGCTATCCCACCATTTGTCTTTATTAATGGCATTGACTCGTTCAATATGGTGGTAAGTTTCTCCACTTAGCTTCCTTCTTCCCTCGATTGCCGGAATAGTCTGACGACTGTAAATAGGGTTGCTACCGTCGCCATGAACAATCACTTCCTGGTGATTCCATTCGAACTTCACTACCTGATGTAGTGTTGATGCTACGGCCCTAGCAACATGGATCCATGGTCGGCCTAATAGCAAGTTGTAGGATGCTGGTACATCTATCACTTGGAAGTCAACCTCGAACCAAGTTGGTCCCATTTGCAGGCACAGATTGATCTCACCAATGGTGGACCTCTGAGAACCATCGAAAGCCTTTACATTGATTGCTCCATCCTTTATCTCATGCATCCCTTTACCCAGTTTCTTGAGTGTTATCAGCGGACAAATGTTAAGATTAGATCCTCTATCGATCAGGATTCTGGTGATGAAATAATCTTCGCATTGCATGATGATGTGCAGTGCTTTGTTGTGCCCCAGCCCTTCAGGTGGCATCTCGTCCTCATGAAAGGTGATCTTATGGCTTTCCAACACTTGGCCTACCACATTGTTCATTTCCTTGCTAGTGATATTATTCGGCACATATGCTTCGTTCAACACCTTCAACAAAGCATTCATGTGCATCTCAAAATTCTGTAGCAAAGAGAGAATGGATATTTGTGCTGGCGTCTTGTTCAACTTGTCGATGATCGAATACTCCTTGTCCTGTACTTTTCTCCAAAGGTCGTTCGGACCTGTTTCAATAAGGGGTGGCCGATTGGAAGCCTTCTTTCTTGATTCAGCCAGATGTTCAGGTGTGTAGACTCTACCAGTTCTCGTCATACCTTGTGCTGCGACAACTTCTTCAATCTTGACTTTGCCTTTCGTTCTCGCCTCGGCTGCATAGTCCCAAGGTAAAACATTTGTATAGAAGGGTGGCGTGGTTGATATCGCCATTGTGATCAGTGCGACTATCCTTACTTCGATGGAACATGTGCCTTGGGTGTCAAGACTGCAACCTCAAATGGTGCGGGTGCATTTGCCGGAGACACGAATTCAACCTCGATTGGTGTCGGTGTCTTTGCGGGTGGCGCTGCTTCAAACTCAAGAGGTATGTACATATTTACCTTAGCATCCTTACACGATTGGACTTGGACTATGATTAGATTGAGAGTAACTGCAGGTTTCTTTGGGTTATCGCCTTCTGTGATCAACCTGATCGATTACTCGGGATTCCAGTCTTCTTCTATTTCAATCATGTGGATACATCCACCCTTATGGTCTGGAAAACGATTGTTGCGGACGTTTGGAGAGGATTATTTTTCCACAATGATCTTGTTATCAATCAAGGACTGTATTTTGTCTTTCAAAGAACAACATTCGTCGATAGTGTGCCCTTTCATGCCCGAGTGGTATGCACAAGATTTGTTTGGGCTAACCCACTTAGAAGGATTCTCAGGGGTTGCAGTAGGGATGGGTGTGACATAACCAGCAGCTTTGAGCTTCTCATACATCTGGTCGATGGGTTCAGCGATGGCGGTATACAAAAGGGCGGTATACTTTTTTGGAGGTCTGCGATCAAAATCAGGTTGAGGTCTAGGGAAGTTTTGGCGCGCAGGGGGTGATTGATAATGGGATGGTTGAGAGTTGTAGGTGTGGTAAACAGGAGGGGATTGGGAGTATCTGGGTGAAGCTGGTTGATGTGTAGGTGGCAGCGGTGAATGATAAGTTTGTGGTGGATCTTGGTATGAGGATGAGGGTGCTTGGTAATTCAGGGTCGGCTGATATGTGAGTGGAGGTGTTGGGTAAGTTTGGTATTTGAGGGGAAACTTGGTCCTCTGTGCAACCATCATGGCTCCCACGCCCCTTTTCTTGAACACACCACCGGACTTTAAAGCCTTATTCGTATCTTGCAAGGCTTCAAAATTTGTGACCATGCCACTTTTAATACCTTCTTCAATCCTTTCACCCAATTTGATAATGTCGGAGAACTTGTGGCTCTCAATCATCATCAATCGTTCATAGTATTGCAGGTCCTGAGCCTGGACAAATAACTTGTTCATTTGCTCTTCCTCTAAAGAGGGTCTGACCTTAGCAGCTTCAGACCTCCAACGAGTAGCATACTTGCGAAATTTCTCCGTGGGCTTCTTCTTTAAATTCTGGATGTAGAATACGTCTCGTGCGTTCTTTGTATTAAATCTGAACCTGTCCATGAAGTCAGATGCTATGCTCACCCAGTTTGACCACTTCTTGGGATCTTGGCTGATGTACCAAGACAATGCATCTCCCTTCAAGCTCCTCATGGACAGCTTCATGCGGATTCTTTCATTTTCCCTACTCCAACCAGCTTGTCACAATAGGTTTTCAGATGGACCCTTGGATCACCTGTACCATCAAACATTTCAAACTTCGGAGGTTTGTACCCCTCAGGTAGTTCGACATCAGGTTGTACGCAGAGATCCTCATAGTTGAATCCTTCGACTCCCTTACTTCCCTCAACGCCTTGAACCCAGCTGGTCAGCTTCTTAAGTTCCTCGGCCAAGTTCCTGATAAGAAAATCCTTTTCATCAGATTCAGGTGTGTATGAGATAGGTGGACCGGAGTGTGGCATAGTCTCCACGTAGATAGGATTGTTATGGTGGCCTGGTGCATGGGTGTAGATATGGTCGTTTGTGGAGTTCTGAGGTTCTGGGATAAGTAGTGGAGTGTTATTTGGGGTATGATATGGGTTACATTGGTTCTTTGGCGGAGTGGCGTGATGGTGAGGTGCAGGATGATTATGCTGTTTTGGGATATTTTGCGGAGGTGTAGGATTTTGAATGTTGGAGAGGTTGACGTCTGGGACGTTGAGGGTAAATGACAGGTTTTCCAAATTTCGAACCTGATCAAGCTCTTCTTGGAATTTCAATAAATTATGTTCAAGCTGCGACATATTCTCATTTGGAACCCGAATACCCTGGCCATCAGTGGCCTCTACCTGTTCAATCGTGTTTTTCTTTCTAATGTTTCTTGAATCTTCCATTTTCTTTTTGCCTTTGCCTTTAGGAGGACTAGGAGGAGGAGTGGGTGGAGGCCCCCTGGATCTTGTGAGATAAGATGATGATCCCAGAGCGCACGAACTAACCTTTGGGGAGGGGAATAATAAAAGAAAACAAAAACAAAAGGTAATCAAGTCAGTGAGGATTATAAAAGTATTACAATTTTTAAACACATAGTGTGGGAATGTAAAGCGCGTCCTAATTTGGGAACCTCATTGCGCCTGAGGTAGGCCTAGCGACAAATTGATTTGGAGAACTTGAAATGCTAAATGCCTCATTTCATTGATAAGAAATAGACGAATCCTAAAACGACACTAAATAAGCTGGAAATAGAGTCACTAATGGCCATTGGCCTTATTACATCGATAAAGCAAAAGAAAGACATTCTTATCTATTTAGTCCCAGAAGAACCTTCCCCAGACTCGGCATCCTTGGCTCCCTCGAACAGATTCCTCAGCTCACAGAGTCCTAGTAGTAGGTATGCTCTGGCTAGATGTCCACCTTCGGTCCTTTTAGCCTTTTGACAGTCTTCAACCCTTTTGATAAATTTGCCCTCCATCTCGACTATGCCTCGCTCTAAGTACCCTAGCCTCTTTTTGGTACTGATGTCCATGTCTTTCCATTCCTCAATCAGCTTCTTGTTAGACTCGTGTATCTCGCGGTTTTCGCTCTCGCATTCACGGATCCTTTTGCACAGCTGGTTGTATTTGACTTGCGCCTCGGCCTTTTAATCTAAAATTCTGTGGCCTTGAACAAACCCTGGCTTGCCAAGACCATCCCAATTGTTTTCCAACCAACCACAATAGAAAGGGGTACAACCGGCATGATATCTGTCTGGCTCAATGGTGAATTTCTCCATGTCGATATTACAGTGCCACATGTGCTGGGCTTGGCACTTGTGAGGACTATCATTATTTTGGAAGTCTACTCGAAGATGTCTCATCTTCTCGACCCTTGGTATGACTTGCTTCTTACCTGCTTGTCTCATAACTCGGAGAGGGACGTAAGGGTATGTTCCCCTCAGACCAATCAATATCTGAAACATTGCATCTCTGGACCGGACGATCAATTCTTCTATCGGAAACCACTCGAACATCCATTATACTTGTTCTTCAGTTAGATTTTCAAAGAGCTCAACCCATTCCTTGGCATTCTCTGGTTGAGTGAACATGTCAGGAATGTAAGTCATTCACTTTGGATGGTGGAAAGCGATGTGGTCATTCCACGCCCTTCGCTGAAACATTTGTCGATACTGGCCCTTTTGTAGATGTTCTAAGAGTCAAAGCTGAAGTAATAAGTTGCAACCCTCGAAGTGTTTCGCTCCTCTTTTAAAATTCTCCAAGGCTCGATATATGTCTGAAATAGTCATGGGCACAATGCTGAATGTCTGCCCTCCAATCCCCTCCATTAGGGTCTTAGTTACCATGGCCAACCTGGTATGTATTCTTTCTTTCTTCATTGGAAACACGATTAGACCACGTAAGCAAAACATGAAGACGAATACCTTGCGATGGATGTGTCCCAAGGATGTGATGGAAAATTCATCATGGTAGGTACGGTATGATTTACTGTGACCGTATATTTCATACAAGTAGTCAAAAGGGATGTATGATTATTTTAGGCATACCAATTCTGCATTCTTCTTCAGGCCCCTCATTTTAAGGAAACCCTTGCCTGTGCGATTCTCATGCATCAGCAAACCCAGGGTTTCCCAAACTAGACCGGCCAGTCCTCCTATCTCCTCTAGCAAAGGTGTCATTTCGAGGTCCTCAAAGCGGAACACGGCCCTTTCACAATCCCAAAATAAGGTAGCAGCCTCTATTATCATGTTGTTAGGCTGGATCTCCAGTAGGGATGGTATATTACCCAGATATTTTCTAATGAAGGTTTTGTCACTGGAATGTAAATCTTCCCACCAACTCAGCAATTTTGGATGGATGTTGGTGACCATGCCGAATCTGGGAACTTCGTGCCGCATATTTCTGCAAGGCAAACAATGTTAGACCCTTACCCCCACCAGACTAGACTATTTAACATCAACAATTAGCATAAAGCATTTAATTCTCAAAATAAATGCACAGAACGTGATGATGTCTATTTGGGTTTATGGAAACCCAGTGGACTTTTGGACAAGGCTATATTAAAGGCTATTTTGTGGACAAGTAACGCCTGGCTAGGTTCGACCATGATGCATTCAGTAGTATAACAGAGTAAAGTTTCTATGGGGCTTTAGATTGGTACCCTTGAGCGGACAACTCAAGGGGGAAAGGTGCGGAACCGTCGGCTGCATTGCTGATCGACTAGTTTTACCGCAAATAAGCCTTTCCGAATTTTGGGGGTAATGATATAGGAAGGGCACAACAACTCATCAAGCGCTGCTATAGTATTTTGTTTGTCACGAGTGGAGTATGATGTTGAGCATGATTATGCAACAATTAAAAGCATGTTTTCATGTATTTGCACGTTAAGAAAGCAGTAAATACAATAGTTATGATTTCAAATGGTTACAAAGAGAAACAAAAAATACCTATCAGTTTTGTTTTTCGTAAAGAATAAATACTTGAAAGAGATGAACAATTAATTGCACATAAAGGGGAAAAGGAAAGACTGCAAATATTAGTAAAGTAAAAGATCAAATCCACAAAGCAGTTTGAAATGGTAAAAGCCTAAAAAAAGTCCCCGGCAGAGTCACCATGCCGTTGTGCCCCCTTTTTTCCTAGAGGGCTCCTTTTGGGGGCCCGGTTAAATGGCTTATGACATTGGTTGGTAAAACTCATTCCTTCTGGGAAAGGGGTTTGCAAGTTTTGAAGAGTCGCCACCTAACGATTTT
>ML298439.1:11670-26859 GCA_005239495.1 Nicotiana undulata | reverse complement strand
TAATCAACCCAAGTATATCAATAATGGCTCAATAAATCAAACTCATAGCCTAATTATTTATTTGAAAGCATTCTTCCTAAGATTCCAATATATTTGACCCCGGGCCCGCTTGGTCCAAACACGAGGCTCGGACCAAAACCCGATCACCCATAACCCCACGAGTTAGAATATATAATTTGTTTTAAGATTCGACCCCAAATTGAGGTTGAATCACCCAAAATTCTCAAAAACCCAACTCTACCTAAAATCCCTAATTCCTACTTTGATTCCATGATTTTAGCCCTAGATTCTAGTGATTGATGAAGGAAAATGGTAGAGATTAGAGTTAGGATCACTTACCCAAGTGGCTATGGAAGAAAACTCGCTTGAGGATCGCCTATGGGGTCTTGGAGAGGAAGAAGATGGTGAAAAAGTGATAATCCCGTAATAGTATTCTGTTTTTGACTTAAGGAATTAACTGGGCAATTTTCTTCATCGCGATCGCAAGAAGAGGGTTGCGATCGCGGAGAGTCTGGTCCTAACTCACTGCGATCGCAGAAGAGGATTCGCGATCGCGGAGCATAGCTTAGCTGACCCTATGCGATCGCAGGAAGATGTTTGCGATCGCGGAACACTGGGACGTCACACAATGCCATCGCGGGTCGAAGGAATGTGATCGAGGAAGGGACCTGGACAGACCTCTGCGATCGCGGAGCAAGGGCTGCGATCGCAGAGAAGAAAACATCAGACACCAGAAACCTACAACATCACACCAGATTTTTGACTCTTTAACACCCCGTTAGCAACCCGAGCCCTCGGATCTCAAAGCCAAAAACACACACGACTCCCAAAACATCTTACGAACTTATTCAAGAATTTAAATCACCAAAATATCATCAAGAACATCGAATCAAACCTCACAACTCTTAGAATTTTTCTCAAACTTAATAAACTTCTAAATCTACAATTTTTAATCCGAATCACGTCGTTTCAAGTCCGTTTCGTACTAAATTTCACAGATAAGACTAATAACATATAATAAAGCTCTTCCGGGCTCCGGAACCTTAATACGGGTCCGGTAACACGGTTTTCACTTAATAATTCATTTTCAAATTCCTTTATTATTTCCATAAAACAATTTCCTTTAAAAATTCATTTCTCGGGCTTGGTACCTCGGAATTGGATTCCGGGCATACGCCCAAGTCCCATATTTTCCTACGGACCCTCCGGGACTTTCACATCACGGGTCCGGGTTCGTTTACCAAAAATGTTGACCAAAATCAACTTTATTTAATTATTCATTTCGAAAATCCCATTTTTATCAAATTTTCACATGGAAGCTTCCCGGCTACCTGCCCCAGGATGTGCACGCATATCTAGGTGAGATTAACGGAGGCTTTCGGGGCCTCAGAACACAGATTTAGCTAGAATTAGTTAGGATGACCTTTTGGGTCATCACAACTTCGAAGATCGACGTTGTAATTTTATCAGGCCACCTCGATAGAGACGAGGGTTGTATAGTCTAATCAGATGGTCGAGGGTAAAAGGCATCCCCTCGACCTGACTCGAAAAATATCTAATCAGGTAAACAATTTGCCTGAACGAAGAATAGATTTGGCCGAGCGTCACCCGATATTGTCGACAAAATCAAGGATCACCGGGTCTAGCGGGGGAAAAGAAGGTTCTACGGGACCTATGGTGAATGAGTATGTGTATACACTTAGGAAACCTGCTATGTAAGTAGTTATGTCCTCTTCAGATAAAGGGATCTCCCCATTACTGCATCCCCCCAACGGCAATCCGCCTTCACTTTTTTGGGTTTTGTTATTACGCTAATATATCGAGACATGGGTTCACATCGTCCCGCAAGCGAGAAAGGTTTCTCGACCTTGAAATCAGAAGATGTTTCACAAGGCCCGGGGGTACACACCTCGATGTGAGGAGGTACTACCATTTTTCTCTTAGACGAGCGTGATGACGAAGGGGCTTTCTCTTTTTGGGGAACTGTCTTAGAAGTTTTTGCCGTTTTATTGAGAAATTTCAAAAGAAGAAGAAGAAGAACCTGGTTTAGAGATGAACACAAGGAAGGGGTAAGTGTAGAGAAGAGTTGATGAAGATTTGAAGATGTTGTAGAAAGTAAAAGTATGAAGAGTGAAAGATTGGAGAGCATTTGCCCGCTGCTCCTGCCGCCCGCTTGGCGGGCGGAGCGCTCGTTATCCTAAATTTTCTCTCTGCTGGGGCCCTCCCATTGCTATAGCCATAAGCTGTGGCAGCTCCAGCTCGCAACCACAGGGGAATAGGGGCCATCTATGCGTGTTGGAGAAGCTAAAAGGATGGCCAATAGCCGTTATCGATTTATGGTTTCTTGAGAACTGTGTTGACATAACCTCTCCATGACCTTTCTGTCACACCAATCACTGACCTCACGTGACTAACATCATAATTGGGATATCGAAGGGTAAAGAATTCAAACTGTTTCTAATCATTTCATTCTAAGAAACGCAGGGACTATCTGTATACGGCCGAAATCGAAGAAGTCCGATTTGGAAGTCTCTATGATGCTACGAGCCGGAGCTCGAAAGACTCGAAGAAAATTTCAAGTACGATCTCAGAATGTAGACCTCAAGAGATCACATCGAAGGTCCGACACAACCTACCTCGAGGCAGTGCAAAATCGATGACAGACAAGAAAAAAGGGGAATTTCTCAGGGGCATATAGGTCAAGGCGCAAATCTCAGGATTGGTTCGTACAAATTCGTATTAGGCGGTTATACAATTGTACCAATAGTATTTTTTTACTGTAAATAAAAATGTATTTCGCCCCCCTCCCCCCCCGCCCTATATAAAGGGGACTCCAATCATTTGTAAATATAATCATTCACTACAATAGAACATTCAACTCTGCTTTCTGTGCTCAAGATTATTCTTCAGCTTTATTCTTCTTCATTTATTATTTTACTTTATTGCTATTAACTAAATTCGATACCTCGAGACCTCAAGGTTGCCAAGCTCGAGGCCCCATTCCTTTAACAACACTGGTTTGGTTATTATTTCTTCTTGCTTACACTTAATATTTCTTGCTTATTTACTAGTATTGGAATAAATCACATATTTTTAGAACCACAAATCAAATATAATTGTTAACACCATTTTCGAGGTAAATGAGTATCAAGTTACATTGGGCATGATTCATTCTTCCTTCTGGCACATCATATTAATGATGAGGTTCTTCGCCGAAAAGGCCGAGATCGAGTTTACCCTCAGCCACCTCATCCGATTGTATCGACCTCAACAATTCTGAGGTTTGATAAAACTCCAACGCCGATCTACTAAATCCTTCTTCGCCAGTAACGACGAAGTGAGGGATCGAGGTTGGATGAGCCGGTTCATCCGGGTGAGGAAAATCGACATTATTCCCAAGGAGTTCCTGTCGTTCCCCGAGAAATGGAACTTCAAACGTGAGTAAGATACTTTGCGCTATTTCTTTTTCATAACATTTGCTATTCGTACTAATAAATTTATTAGTCACTGATGGCATAAATAAATATTTAATTGAATTCTAATAAAATTTCCTTTTCAGTTGCTATGGCTGGAAGAATTAGCTACCAAAAAGTATTTATATTTTATGCAAGTATGAAACATGCAACTTTTAAGGAATAATGTGTCTTACGATTTGTATATGCATTCTACTATATTAGATTTAGAAGTAGAATACTAATCTTACCATAAAAATAATAGAAAACTTTCTTAATATTAGAAGTAGAATACTAATCTACCATCATCCAAAATAATATTTGAATACTAAAATCCAATATATGCAAATACATAACTACCAATATTCAGTACTAAACTCTTATTACCAAAATTAAGGTGAAGTATTTAAATACTTCTTAAAATGTATCAAATAAAATAATTATAGTCTTCAATTCTGTTAAAGTAAAATATAGAAGAAATACAACTTGAAGAACTTTTTTCCTACCTTTCCAAACCCTGTTACTATAGACACAAAAACGCTCTCTCCTCTCTCCTAAAAAATCCTAAACCTTGACGCCTAAAACTAGCTTTTTATGGCCTCGCCGGCCGGTGGCCAGCCACCTCCTGTGGATGGGCTGCCTCCCCTCCCTCCTCCCAACATAGCCCAGCCTACCACGACCACTGGAAACAATTCGCAACCACTGGATTTCTCTAAAATTCTAAAGCCTTCAACTTTGAACATTACCGTGCACTAACGAGCCCATACAGTTGAACCAATTCACTTGCGACGTGTGAATGTTCTTAATGGAAATCATGTTATTGAATTTACGGAGTCAGAAGTAGAGAGGATGAATGTGATCGAAGGGCTCCAATATGCAGTTGTAGCTAAATTCTCGTATGGATGGCCTGAACTCAATGAGTTACGTAAAATAATTCCAATGCAATGTGGGATTGAAGGTGAGTGCAATATTGGATATTTACGTGATAGGCATGTATTAGTTAGGATGTCCTTATGGCAAGATTTCATAAATTTTACGTCCAAATCAGTGTATTATGTTAAGGATAATATGGGACGTGAATTTCAGTTGAGAACTTTAATTTATGATCACAAGTTCAAGGTTGGCGAAGAAACGTCCAAGGTTATGGCATGGATCTCTTTTCCTAATTTGCTACCAACCTTCTTTGTAAAGGAATGCTTATTCTCATTGTGCTTAGTAGTTGGTAAACCTCTTCATCTAGACATGGCTACAATCAATAAAATAAGACCTAATTGTGCACGAGTTAAGGTCTTAGTAGACCTATTGGCAGACAAACCTAGTAAAATAAGGATGGATATACGCAATGAGGTGACAAAGGAAGTGAGAAGTGAATGGATGAATATCAAGTATGATTATTTTCCAAAGTATTGTAAGAAGTGCAAGTTGCAGGGACATGATATAATGGACAGCTAGAGATAACATCCGGAGTTGGTGGAGAACAAAGGGCAGGAACAAGGTAAGGCTGGAACTGGACATCATATCGAGAGAGCAACTGCTCCAGGTACTGCAAATCAACAAGGTCCCCTCATGATTTTATCAAGTGGCAAGGTAGTAGGTAATGTAACTGGGAAGGGTAAGGAACAATGGCAAGAGGTTAGAGACAATCGAGCAAAGAAAGGAAATAGACAAGGTGTAGATCAAGGTGATGTTGGGAAGGAAATTGTTCAAGTGATTCAGTCCAAGGGTCAACAATTGCAAGTAGAGAATGCAAACAAGTTTGCAATACTGGAGATTGAAGATGGAGAACATGTGAATAATGCATTGGCACTGGTGACACAAATTGCAGCTCTTCCTAATCCTAATGTTACTTGGAATGGGACAACTAAGTTGAGTATCGAGCCTAGGGCACCTGAGATACAATTGGATGCAACTGCTCATGCACAACAAGGGGCTTTTACAACTCCTAATACAAGAAGGAATGAGGAGGCAAGACATAGGGAATCAACGGCTCAATGGGTTCAACGCACTTTTGCTGGGGACATGGTGTCTACAAACACATCTGTTCAAGAAGTTCCATCTCAAGAAACTAGGGTGGAAGGGATATTAGCCAAGAATAAGAAGACAGTAACACACAATGGAGTAGATGAAAGAGAGGAGATATTTCAATCAAACGAAAGAGTGAAGTGGAGTTGGGGTAGATTATGGGTCGATCATCAAATTGAAGAGGATTCAGAAGAGGGTGAAATTCCGGATGGAAAGCAGACAGAAAGGGATTCAGATGTTTATGTAGAAGAAGAAGAAGAAGAACAACGTGTTAATGGGGATAACAATGCCAACAAAGACACACAAGGCAAGATGCTGGAGGTTTCTGAAAAGCTGCTACTTGTAGGTGAAAAATTGATTGAACAAGGGGAAGGTGAAGGGAACCCTAGTTCACAAGGGAACCCTAAAAGTATAGAAGGTGGCCTTAGGGTTGCTACAGTAAACCCTAAGGACATCAATGTTAATTTGGGTGATCCAGGTGGAACCAAAGCTATTACAAATATGGGAAAGGCTTCACGTATGGAAGATCAAGTTGTACGATATGGGAATGAACAATATCATGAGGTACATTCTACTGATAATGAAGGCATCCAGGATTCATTAGTCAAAAAGGGAGAAAAGGAGCAGGTTAACCAAGGAGATCAACAACTAATTCAAAAGTATAACAAGGTGATTTATGAAGCTGGTCGAGGAGGCAAAGGGGCAGCTGATCATGATGACACAATGGACAAGGATTGCGATGAGGAATCTATTGCCCAGAACTTCAAAAATATAGCAAGACAAGGAGATCTATCCCCAAGATACATGGAGAAGGTAAAATCAGGAGCCAAGGGGAGGAAGAAGGTGGTGAAAGAACCAGTGAAGGATGCAGATATTGTACTTACAACTGGAGTGCAAACTAGAAGAACTCTCTCAAAATCTACCTACCATTAATGGATGCTCTAATATGGAACATTAGGTCAGTAAATACTATGCAGGCCTTTGAGAGGCTAATAACAATGAATAGGCAGCACCATTTTGAGTTCATTGGACTCATGGAACCAATGCAACAAGCTAGTAAACTGGAGAAGTATCGAAGGATAATTGGATTTTCTCAGGCCATTGCCAATGTCTCTAACAAAATCACGGTGTTTATAGATGAGGTGTTTGATGTGAAAATAGTATATAATATGGTGCAACAAATTACTTTAAGGCTATTTCACACTTAAACTCATGTGGAATTGGTCTTAACTTTGGTGTATGCAAAGTGTGATCATATAGAGAGGATAGAGCTTTGGGATTCTTTGTACAATCTGGTTAGGGACATGACTACTCCATGGTTGGTTGGGAGAGATTTTAATGTGATTTGGGATAAAGAGGAGAAGTTTGGGGGCCTGCCAGTTTCAATCAATGAGGTAGATGATTTTCGACATTGTATCAATACGTGTAATCTCACTAATTTGGGGTTCAAGGGTAGCATATTCACTTGGTGGAATGGTAGGGATGATGAGGAATGTATATTCAAGAGGCTTGATCGATGTTTTGTTAATTTGGAATTCCATAACTTATTCCCAGCATTTGAGGTCACGCACTTAGCTAAAATATGCTCAGATCATAGACCTATGTTGCTAAACTGTGACATTGAAAGAGGCCTGTGAAGAAGTCATTTAGATTCTTGAATTTATGGGCTAAACATGATATTTAAAGCAGTAGTGAAGGAGAACTGGCACATTGAGTTTCATGCCAATCCTTTTGTGATGTTCAATGTCAAACTAAATAAAGTGAAGAAGGATCTTTCTACATGGAGAAAAGATACATATGGGGACATATTTCAACGACTGACCAGCCTAGAAGAAGTTGTAAAAGTGCACGAGGATCAGTTTGAATCCTTCCCTACGCGTGACAATTGGGAAAGGCTACATAAGGTCCAAGCTGACATGTTGAAATATTTGGCTATTGAGGAAGATTTTTTCGAGGCAAAAGGCGGGGATGCAATGGTTTAAGGAGGGGGATAGAAACACGAAACCCTTCCATGAGCATGTGAATGGAAGAATAAAAAGATTACAACTCAAAAGGATTCAAAACAATGCTGGAAATTGGGTCGAAGGTGATGAGGACATAGATGAGGAGGCAGTACAATTTTTCAAGGATCAATTTACTGAAAACTCAATACCATCTGATTTTAGGATCCTTGACTTTGTACCAAATTTAGTAGAGAGTGGGTAGAATGAAGAATTGACAAGGAAGCCAACAAAGGAGGAAGTGAAGCAGGCAGTATATGGTTTAAATGGAGATAGTGCAGGAGGTCCTGATTGATTTACTGGATGCTTCTACCATACTTGTTGGGACATTGTTGGAGATGACATTTTTGACATGGTTAGAGACTTCTTTAATGGCCATGAAATGCTCAAATGCATCACGCATACCAATCTAGTCTTATTGCCTAAGAAGAAGGAGGTGATCACTTTCTCAGACATGCGACCTATAAGCCTTAGCAATTTTTCCAACAAAATCATCTCAAGGGTCATCCATGAAAGGTTAGTAGGTCTTCTTCCTAATATAATATCAGAAGAGCAAGCAGAATTTGTCAAAGGTAGGAGCATTGTAGAGAATGTGTTGCTTACTCAAGAGATCATAACTGACATTAGGTTAAGAACTAAGGTTGGACCTAATGTAGTGCTAAAACTAGACATGGAAAAGGCATATGATAGACTTTCTTGGCTATTCTTGACTAAAGTGTTGAGGAAAATGGGATTTGATGAGAAGTTCATAGGAATGGTATTTGGTGTGGTGTCAAACAACTGGTATTATGTGCTCGTAAATGGTCAGGCATATGGTTTCTTTAAATCAACTAGAGGCGTGAAGCAAGGAGACCCCTTGTCCCCTACTTTGTTCATATTGGTTGTTGAAGCATTGTCCAGGGGCTTGAATGTTTTACATTTGAATCAGCACTTTAGGGGATTTGGTATGCCAAAATGGAGTCCCAAAATCAATCACTTGGCATATGCGGATGGCACAATCATATTTAGCTCATCTGATGAAATTTCATTGAGGTTCATCATGCAAGTACTGGGAGCCTATGAAGCTACATCGGGGCAGATGGTTAACAAGGGAAAATCAGCATTGTATATGCATCACCTGGTGGAGTTAGATGTGGTGACAAAGGTGGAGAGGACTACTGGAATAGCTAGAAAAGACTTCCCCTTCACATACTTGGGTTGTCCTATTTTTTATGCACGAAGGAAGATGGAATATTATAAATATTTGATTACAAAAGTGATGGACAAACTACAAGGATGGAAAGGAAAATTACTCTCAATTGGAAGAAGGGCTATATTGATCTCGCATGTTTTGCAAAGCATTCCCATACATTTACTCTCAGCTGTTAATCCCCCTCAAAATGTTATAAATAAGTTGCACAAGATCTTTGCTCAATTATTTTGGAGTAGCACAATTGGAGGTACTAGTAGGCATTGGTCCTCATGGAACTCTCTATGTATGCCATGTGATGAAGGAGGTATCGGCTTTCGTTATCTCCATGATGTTTCAAAGGCCCTATTTTGTAAATTGTGGTGGAATTATAGGACAAAGCCAAGCCTATGGAGTTCATTCATGAGCCAAAAATATTGTAAGAATCTAAATTCAATAGTTGTTCCTTGGAGGAGATCACACATTTGGAGAAAAATGTTACAATGTAGGGATGCCATAGAACACCAAATCACATGGCACCCTAAGATGGGATCCTCACTCTTTTGGTTTGATAATTGGACAGGGTTGGGAGCTCTTTATTTTCTTGTCCCTCCGGAATTGGTTATAGACGAAACAATACATAATGCATATGATGTCGTGGAGGATGGAATTTGGAATGTGAAGAAATTATTGGAGGCTCTACCAGTGGAGTTTTCTACTCATATCCTGGAGTTAATAAAGCCTTCAGTAATGGAAATGTGGTAGATGTGCCGTATTGGATGTTGGAGACAAGGGGGAATTTCAGTGTGAAGTCAGCATGGAACTATGTGAGGAGAAGAAGTGATACTAGACTTGCTTACAAATATATTTGGGTGAAAGGTTTGCCATTCAAAATTGCCTTTTTCATGTGGAAAGTGTGGAGAGAAAAGCTACCATTAGATGATTTCTTGAGGAGATTAGGGTACTTAATGCCCTCTAGATGTTGGTGTTATAGTGATCCCAAGGAAGATTTATTATCTCATTTGTTCTTTACTTCTCATGCTGCCAAGGTTGTGTGGAAATATTTCCTCTCTAGGGCTGGAATAAGGGTGGAAGATCTCACTATGCATCAAGCAATTACGAGGTGCTGGACAGTGAATGTGGTGTCAAGAATCAAGCCTATAATGCAAGCATTACCATCTTGTATTGTGTGGGAATTATGGAAGAGAAGGAATAGCTACAAGTATGGGGATGCAGTGTCCATTAGTAGGGTGATCTATCAAGTATCTTCATCTCTACAAGCTCTGGTGAAAGTAAGGAAGCCTGGCCTCAAAAATGTACCTCACAATTGGCTAGACCTACTGGATATACTAGAAAAATTCACTCCTAAGTTGAGCTATGCAAAGGTTGTGTGGGAAATGCCTAATGAGGGGTGGTTGAAGGTGAATACTGATGGCGCATCTAGGGGTAAACCAGGCAGGAGCTCAATAGGATTATGTGTTAGGGATGATCATGGATATGTGGTGTACGCACTGGGCAAGGGGATTGAGGAAACAACAAACACAATTGCTGAAGTTGTGGCAATTCTCGAAGCCTTAAAGGTATGCGATGATCGTAACTATTATAACGTGTGGATACAAACTGATTCATTGTTGCTGAAGAATGTAATGGAAAAGGAATGGAAGCCACCATGGTGTATAGTTGACAAAATGGAGGAGATTTGGCAGTACATGGACAGGGGTAATTACAAGGTATCCCATGTGTTTAGGGAAGGTAACAAACTCGCGGACCATCTAGCTAAATATGCCTTGGATGAGGGGGACTTTGAATGCCATGGCTACTGGGATTTGGATGTGAAAGGGAGACAATTGTAAATGAAGATAAACACCAATGGCCTTATTTAAGGGTGAATGTAGCAAAGAATTAGGAAGCAAGGGGATAAGGTGGAGATGGAACAAGAGATGACATTAGACCTTCATGTACAAGTCCTTATGGAGGAGTACATGATGGTTAAGTTTTTTACTAACCGTGTGTTCTTTTTTGCAGGATCTTATGTGCTCATAACCTACCTCCAACTACAACCTCTATGGGTGGTATTAGTACTTAGTACTCATTCCCTTGAGGAAGGAAAGGTGGTAGGCACAAATGGGAGTATTAGCTACTGGACAGAGCCAAAGGGTGACATCCTCACATGTTTGATTTGGCATGACATTAAGGAAAAGTTAGGGTCTTCATGGGCCTGGTCCTTGATGCAACACGACTATATGCCAAGTGAGGAATCATCCAAGGCAAGGATACCAACAAGAGACAAAGGGGCATCATACGAGCTGGGAGTTAAAATTTGCATCGCTGCAATGACAGTGACCCAGGCATGCCTTGATAGGAAGAGAGACACGGGCTCATACAATAATAAATGGGATAACACCCTAGCAAGTCAACTGTCTACACCCTCTAAGGAGTATAATGACCCACTGCAAGGAAGAACTAAACTACGGCAGGCAACGAAAATGGGAGAACCATCCCAGTTCTGGTTCGTTGGAAAAGCACTGGATCGTTGGTGTTATCACAGCAACCACGCTCCATAGGCCTGGTGAATTATATGGTCATGAAGAGGAGGACACATGCGACATACAAGGATACAGATGCACGAAATAGTTGCGACAAGGAGCACTGTCTTATACTTGGAAAATGGATGCTCAATCACATAGAATGGAGGCAGTGTTTTTTGTGATACACAATGAAGAATACACAAATGTTGCACGACTGGGCAATACCTACTGTTCTTATAATTGGCTAGTTTTCAAATGTAGCTCAATCATGTTAGTTAATAGACTCAATTGTGATACTAATATTGGGCTTCTTAAGCTTAATATTGGTAATATGATCCTATGTTTAGTTATCACACATTAACATCTCACTCCTTGTGAGATAACTCTTGATGTTGTTTGTCTTATTTTTCATTATATATAAAAACTAGCCCTAGGCCTTGCCTAGTGGATTAAAAAAAAGAACTTTTTTCCTTTTAAATTCAGTCAAATCAAATTATCCAAATGACCGCTACAATAATAAGAAATAAAATAAACAATGGCTAAAGTTGAACTATAACGTAGCAAAAGTTAAACATGCGTTAAATTTGATCCAAAATTTTAGCCTATTTTTAAAATATGAAGGACAAATTAATTATTTTTCGGAAAGTTGCCCTTGGACGAAAGATTTAAGGTGTAGTTGTTATACTTCGAATAAATAAATTAAGGTTAATATTATTAATTTTATTGTCAATTAAAGTGAATCGAAGGAAGTAATTTTTAGGCATGTTATTTTTGGTGTAATTATTCAGTGTAAAAACTAGTAAAACTGTTGTTATGGCTTCAAACTTAATGCTTACTTGTATAGAAATGTATATTCTGCATCTATAATTTTACTCTTAGGGTGTGTTTGGTATCAAGGAAAATATTTTTCGGAAAATATTTTCCAATTTTCCCATGTTTGGTTGGCTTAAAATTTTTGGAAAATATTTTTCTCAGATAAGGGAAAACACCCTTCTCAACCTTCCCCACCCTATTTACCCTCACCCCCCTCCCCCATACCCACCCACATAACTCCATCACATGCCCTCTCTCAAAAAAAGTTTTTTTTGTCACCACCCTCCCCCCCACCCCTACCCCCACTCCGGATAAATTTTTTTTTTTTTTACTTTTTCTGTAATTTTAAATTTTCATTTTTTTTTGCACTCCTCCCCCCCTTCCCCGCGCACCCCTGCCCCCACTTCGGACAAATAATATTTTTTTTACTTGTAATTTAAAATTTTTGTTTTTTTTCTGCACCCCCACCCCCACCTACCGCCCCCCGAGATTTTTTTTTGTTTTATTTTTTTTATTTTTTTTTTATATTTTCAGTTTTACTTTTTTCATCTTTCGGTTTACAGGTTCAAAATTTTTACAAGTTCTAAAGATATGAGTTCGGAGGTTTATGTGTTTCGAAGTTTACGAGTTTAGGATTTATAAATTTACGGGTTTGAAATTTTGCAGTTTAGAAGTTTATGAAATTTATGGGTTCAGAAGGTTGTTGGTTCGAAAGTTTATGGCCTCATGTTTATTGTATCAAAATTATTTACGAATACTCTTGAGAAAATATTTTCCTTGATTTGCATACTAAACACCAGAAAATGAATAAGATTACTATTTGTTTTTCAAGAAAATATTTTCCTGGAAAACATTTTCCATGGAAAACATTTTCCTTTATACCAAACACACCTTTATTGAGTGTTTTAGCGATCCCCAGATGAGAAAGGAGAGCTAGGTGTGATGACCCAAAAGGTCATCCTGAGTAATTCTAGTTAAATATGTGTTCCGAGGCCTCGAAAGCCTCTGTTAATCTCACCTCGATATGCGTGCGCAGCCCGGGCAGGTAGCCGGGAAACTTCCATGTGAAAATTTGATAAAAATGGAATTTTAGAATTGAATAATTGAATAAAGTTGACTTTGGTCAATATTTTTGGTAAACGCATCCGGACCCGTGATGTAACGGCCCCGAAGGGTCCGTAGGAAAATATGGGACTTGGGCGTATGCCCGGAATCGAATTCCGAGGCCCCAAGCCCGAGAAATGAATTTTTAAAGAAAATTATTTTCTGAAAATATTAAAGGAATGTGAAAGTGAATAATTATGTGAAACCCTTGTTACCGGGCCCGTGTGATGGTTCCGGAGTCCGGAACAGGTTTATTATATGTTGTTTGTCCTATCTGTGAGTTTTGGTGTAAAACGGGTTTGATTTGATTGGTTTCGGGTCCAAGTGAGGAAAATGGAGTTAATGAACTTGTGAGGTTTCTAAAGAATTTTAAATGTGGCTTGAGAAGAGATTTTATGTTCCCGAGGTCCGAATGAAATTCCGAGACCGGGAATAGTTCTGTTGTGTCGTTTATAATTTGAAGTCATTCCGAGTGGTTTAGGTCGGCTCGGCGCGTTAAAGTGAATTCTATAATTTCAAAGTTCTTAAGTTTTGAATTCCGGGGTTTTGGAGAGTGATTTTGAGTTTTAGCGTTGTATTGAGTGTTCCGTGAGCTCGAGCAAGTCAGTTTAATGATTTGGGACTTGCTGGTATTTTTGGACGGGGGCTCGGGTGGGCCTAGGTGTCTCCCGGACCCCGTGCGAGGCCAAAAACCAGCAAAAACCACTGTTGGTGCACAGCAGCTGGTGTGACCGCAGGTGCGGTTGCCCAGCCGCAGGTGCGGGACCGCCTCTGCGGTCCAGCCTCGCAGGTGGGAACCCCAGCCCCTTGCCCAAAGTCCGCAGGGGTGACCAAAATTCCGCAGGAGCAGTACTGCTGGTGCGGCTCCCAACCCCGCAGGTGCGAGCCCAGGGTCCCAGGCCCTTTTCCGCAATTGCGATCATTTTCTCGCAGGTGCGAGACCGCACCTGCGGTCCTATGGTCGCAGGTGCGGAAACCCCTGTTGGCAGCCCACTTAAAATGTCCAAAATTTCGGGTTTTCCTCATTCCTTCCATCTTCAAACTCCATTAGAGAGCATCCAAGCTTGGGGCATCACCTTCCACGACCACCCACTGTAAGAGGTAAGTAAAACCCCATAAAACTTCTAATTTTAACAATAATTCCTAGCTTAATTCACTAATAAACCACCTAAAATCATTGAATTAGGTAGTAAACTTTAGGGTTCTTAGGAATTTCGTGATTTTCCATGTTAGGCCATAAATTCTTGAATAAATTACATAACTTCGATCCTTAGACTCCGGGTAATTGATTCCTTCATGAATTTTCGAAAATCTAAACGTGTGGGCCCGGGGTCGAATTTTAGTATTCTTGGAAGAATAGTAGGAAATGCATAACTTGGCTTAGAAATTGATTTATTGGGTACTTATTGATGTTAATAAATCCATTATGTCTAGATATCCCCGATTCGGAGTTGGATTCGAGAGGAAAGGCTGTGATTGAGGCTTGACTTGCATTTTTTTGGGAGCCGAGGTAAGTGTTTGGCTTAACCTCAGCTTGAGGGATTAGGTATAGAGTCTTATTTGCTATGTGCAACTCATGTCCAACGTATAGGCGTGGTGACGAGTGCCTATGCGTTGCGGTCAAGTATGCCCGTGAGTCAATTGTGATGAAATTTGCTATGTTCTTAATATTCCCCGCACTATGAGTAAATTATGAATTAAAAGTGATACTTGATGTTGTTTCATGACGTGGAGAGTTATTGAGTTATTTGTTCCAGTTGAGGCTTACACTGTTGAAATTGTATTTCTGATGCGAGGTTGGTTATAGCTGAGACCCTCGTCGAGCATTTGTTGATATTGTAATTGATGAATTCTCCTTGCTGGGGAAAGGGAATTGTATATGAATATTTCCAGCACTCGAGACTTCGTATTGTTGACTTTCACATTATTGTTTCCTTGTGTTTTTATTATTTGTCGCACGAGGGGACATGCTGTGTTGACCGAGTGTTATTATATATGCACGAGGGGACATTCCGTGCCGAGTGATTTAAGATTATGCACTAGGGGACATTCCGTGCTGAGTGTTGTTATATATGCACGAGGGGACATTCCGTGCCGAGTGA
>ML298439.1:0-11624 GCA_005239495.1 Nicotiana undulata | reverse complement strand
TGTTATTATATATGCACGAGGGGACATTCCGTGCCGAGTGACTGTGAGGTTATACACGAGGGGACATGCCGTGCCTTTTCTGTTCATTATCTGTTTTAAGAAGCTATACTTCTGCCGTGTCTTTACGTTTAATTTATTACCTCGTACTGCTGTGTTAGCATACTATTACCCTATCTCCCCCGCATGTTCTCCCCGTATCTGTCTTACTTCCTTATTTCTGTTGTCATTTTTCCTGCTATTATATAAAATTGCACAGGTACATATGTAGTGTTGGTCCTAGCCTCGTCACTACTTCACCGAGGTTAGGCTCGACACTTACTCAGTACATGGGGTTGGTTGTACTGATGCTACACCTGCACTTCTTTATGTTGTGCAGACTACGCAGCCGGACCCGGAGATCACTGACGATCGGAGCATCTCATTCAGTCACATAGGAGACTCGAGGTAGACCCGCAGACGTTCGTGGGCCTTGACGTCACCTTCTACTTTCCACTTTCAGCTCTGTCTTACTTTGTATTTCAAAGACAGTCTTATGTCTTTATTTCAGACCTTTTGTTTCTAGTAATCTCATAGATAGTCCGTGAGTATGTGACACCAGTTCTGAGAGTTGTTTATGGGTTTCATTTCGAAAGTGCTATGTTGTATTTTAGTTATCATGTTCGTATTTGTTGTTAATGAGTTTTATTCAGTTCAAACGTTGGCTTGTCTAGCGGGTTCAACATTAGACGCAGTCATGGCCCCAAGGTGGGATTTCGGGTCGTGACACTAGGTGTGAAATGTAAAATCTTTGTGGGCCCCCTGGTTTAGCTGAGTGGTTGTTTCATAAAGTCTAAATGTAGCACGTGGACTGGACCAAACACTTTTTAGCAAAGATGGGAGGGCAAATTGGTCAAGTCACATAAGAATTGCATGACAACTGTACTTCTTAACGAATAAGAGTGCTCTATTTGATGAAGTTACCTGAATGCTCTTACAATGCTAGGCAAGCATATTGACCTGGTGCTTGCTTATTCCCCCTTCTATATATATATATATATATATATATATATATATATATATATATAAATATATAAAATTAAACTCAGTAATTTAATTTGAAGAAATTTATAGAGTTGGGAGATGCAAAAACTAGGGTTGTCGGCGTAAGAGCCAATACATATCAGTCTTCTGATTCTATGCTTAGTTTTCTCGACGACACTGGTGAGAGCAGCCACTGTTAGTCGTCTCACTCACTCTAATGTACATGAAAAATTATACTATAAAACATAATGGAAAAAATATTTGTTATGCAGCGCGAGCGGAAGCACAAATCATGATTCCTACCCGCAATAGCTATGAAAAGACATATATTCATAGAACAACAAACTAATGAAAACAAATTAACTTACCGGAGTATGTTGAGGGGAGATTGCCGGCAAATTGGGGAGTTGTGGGAGTCTTTGATTTGGGGAAATAGCTAATCTTTGGGCGCATTTGATTTGGGTAGACCTTATCCCTACCCGGAGGAGTAGAGAGGCCGTTTTCAAAATATCCTCAGCTAAAGATGATAAAAAAGACAATATCATAAACTTTAATGAAATAAAAGGTAAAAGAAGCTTAATTTCTTCTTTAGTTCTCTGCCCAATAATACACAATAATGCATTTTCTTATAAAATTCACAGTTTAGATAAGTAATATGTCAGGTACATTGTTGGCCCAAGAAAGGAAATAGTTTTGAAGATTGACAAAGGAACTCCGTGATGAACCAGGTCCATCACAGGTGACATAGAAGAGCAGATTCAAAGGCACATGAGATGCACATGCTGGAGATAAACGTATTCTTGTGAAATTGAGATATCTTCTTATCGAAAAGATTGCAAAAACGAAAATGGAGAAGGACTCTTTATTCAATAAGAACAGAATCTAGGATAAGGAAGGATTTAGGAGTTGAGTTTGACAAGAACTCTTTCACCAAGGAAGAGTAGCATTAGGATTCTAATTAACTCCATATCTACTAAATCCTATATATATTGCAGAATGTTCTTATTGTAAAGATACGCACAAAAGAAAAAATTTATCAAGAATTGAGAGAAAAATTTGTGAAGAAATTTTGCAAGCAGTTCGAGCCAAATTGGAGAGTGCGAATCTGGAGCTACTTGAACCAGCTAGAAGAACCACTTTCATCTGTTGTCTTTTAGTCTAGTTTATTTGTAGTAGGTGATTACAAATTGTACCTTTCAGCTTTATCTAGAAGCAATTTTAATGGGTACTGAGAGTTCAAGTTATAGTTAACTTGAAGTTTGTCGCAAATAGCTAGAGGCTAGTTTTCCACAAAGGGTTAGAGTTAATCCTTAGGTTTACAAAAGAGTTTATTTTGTAAATGTTGTTTGGCTCATTGTTTTAGTGATGAGTTTGGAGAAAATCCTACTGGGAGGTAGGTCGTGGTATTTTCACCTTTTGAGTCAGGTGTTTTCCACGTAAAATTGTTGTGTTCTTTAAATTCTGCATTTATTATTCCGCAAACTGTAGGAGTTGGAACAGATAGAAGAACCTGGTCCTTCTATACCTAGTGCACGCAAAAATTGGAGACCACACAACCCCCCCCCACCCCCCTCTTGTGTGGTATTGAGGTTTAAAACATCAATTGGTATCATAGTAGGTTATCGTTGAAGAGGCTAACACCTTAGGAAAGGATCAAGATGAGTGAACTACCTGAAAAGTGTAAAGAGAAATCCACCACTAGGCCACCACTATTCAATGATCACTTGCAGATGACTAATGGATGCTTCAAATGTGGTAAAAAGAACCACATGAACAAGAACTGTCCTATGTGGGAAGTCGAGTGGAAAAAGGAGAAATCTGAAAGAAGGAACATGTTCATGACAAGAAGAACTACAACAAAAGGTCATCCAAGCCAATGGTTGTTGAACGAGCTCTTATAGCAGTTCAGGAATCTAAAGATGAACCTGATGAAGAATCCGAGATAAGTTTTCTGGACCTTAAGGATAAAATTAAACTCCTTTCTAATGATAGACTATTTGAATTGTTGCTAATTTTAATTGATGAATCTAAGAATATAAGTTATGAAAAAGAACAGCTTTCAAAAGAGTGTAATTTTTAATAGCAAAATGCAAAAACCAGGAAATAAATATTTGTAAAACTGAAAAGGAAAATACTGCATTGAAGAACCAGGTTCATGCACTTGATACAACTGTCTTAGAACTTAGATTTGAAAATCTGAAATTGAAGTTAGGAACAGGTAAAGAATTAGCTCGTGACACACAACTCTCACTAGAAAAGGATCTAGGAAAGGTAAAAGATGAGCTTTATAAAAAGGATGAACTGGTAACAACCCTGAAAGAGGACTTTACTAAGGTTAAGCATGAGCTAGACAGAACTTGTAAATGGAACAGGTCCTCTGATGCACTTTCATGGCTACAAAAACATCATAGTAGCAACAGAAGAGAACTTGGCTTTGGGAACTCTACACCTAAGTGGGATCCTAAAGGCAAGTACCTCACGCTCCCTGAGAACAAGATTTGCACACACTGTGGTAATACTGGTCACTATAAAAGTGAATGCACTGCAAGAGAGAAGGCAAGTCGGAAGAACAAAAATTTTGTTCTAGGGAAAAATAGGTTTCCAAGTTGGGCTAAAAATAATGTGATTTATCCTTTTGCCTATAGAAAGGGACCCAAACTAGTTTGGGTTCCTAAGACTAACCCCTGATTTCCTTTTGCAGGTTCAAGTGAAGGGGAGCAACCAAATATGGTACATGGATAGTGGCTGCTCAAAGCACATGACAAGAAGCAAGGACCAATTCCTTTCACTTGAGAACCTCAAAGGAGGTAATGTCTCATTTGGAAAGGTGAGATCATCGGGGTTGATAAGGAACAAGATGATGAAGAGATTTGACTAACAAGAAACACAAATGATGAAGTCACATTCCAGCCTGAAGCAGCATCACAGGAAGGAAAAAGTGATGGAACAGGTCCTTCCACCCAGGGCAACTGACAGGGGGAACTGACTAGAGAGGAACCGATCCTCAAACCTCGAGGGAACCTGTCCATGAACCTATTCCTCAGTAAAAAAACCAGTAAGGAACATCTAAATAAATTGACACTCCTATTGCAACATCCACGAAATTGGACATGGATGAACCCGGTTCACCTGTTGATCAGAAGATGTATAGGGGAATGATTAGCTCTTTGTTATATCTCAGTGCTAGCAGACCTGACATTGTTTTTAGTGTAGGCCTTTGTGCTGGATTCCAGGAAAATCCAAAAGAGTCTCACTTTACTGTTGTCAAGAGGATCTTGAGATACCTAAAAGGCACCACTGATCTTTGTCTATGGTGTCCATAAGGTAGTAATTTCAACTTAGTGAGATATGATGATGTTGATTATGCAGCTTTTCTTATGGATAGAAAGAGCACCTGGGGTATGACACACTTTCTTGGCTCATGTCTTGTGTCTTGGGCCACCAAAAATGTAAAATTATGAGGTCTTATCTACTGCTGAAACTGAGTGTATTGATGTTGCCTCATGTTGTGCTAAATGTTGTGGATCAAACAACAATTAAAGGATTGTAGGATTGATGTAGGTTGTATCCCTATCTTTTGTGAAAACACTAATGCAATTAGTATGACCAAGAACTCGGTTCATCACAAAAGAACTAGGCACATAGATGTTAGACATCATTTTTTAAGGGATAATTATGAGAAGGGATTGATCACTATTGAGTTTTATGTTACTGATAAACAGATTGTTGATATCTTTACAAAAGCACTGAGTAGAGAGCATTTTGAAAGGAACAAGTTACTATTAGGGATTAAGGTCACCTGATTGAACCAGTTTAGAATGTACATGAAAAAAAGGGAAAAAGAAGAAGGAAAAATGAAAAACAAATTTGTCTAGAAAATTACGAATTTGTGTAAATAATCAGATTAACAATTGCTCAGTCTCATGCTGTAAAAAGTATACTATTATGCCATGTTTTGATATGACTTACTGGTCACTAATGAAATTTTTTCTATCTCTGCAAATTGAGGCTTGATCAAGAAGATTCTGAAATGATGAACCTGGTTCATAGGGCTGGTTCATCTGAAAGGCGAGGTATGTGTTCTACACTCTGCACACTTTGAAATACCAATAATTAAATCATGAGCAGAACTCTACCCAAACTCAAAATCTTCAAAAGCCTATCCAAGTGACTTTGAACCAGTTTCGTTTCAACAAGAATCCTCACCAAATTAAAATACCTAGATTCTAAGGAAGCCTTAACCGTATATTCAAAACTAAAATTTCATTCAAGCCATCCCCTCCCTTACAGAACCATTCCCAAATTTCTGATGACTCTTTCAAGTCGGCGACTGAGGGGGAAGAAACTGGGTCTTTCGATTCTGAACAGGTAACTTTTGTACCATAACCTTCTTCTGAGGTCATTTCTGAGGTCGCTGAAAACTTATATAATAGGTTCATACTGGTTGGGTATGTGATAGATGTGGAAATTCCTTGGACAAGAAGGAGAGAAGGTAAAAATAAAATAGAAAAGAAAAGTAGAGTGAGAGAGTACGGAGTAATGAGAAGGTGAAAAGGGAAGTAAGTGGTTGATTTTTCACCCACATCTGAATCTGTTAGAATGGCTATTTGTGGAGTTCATCCATAGAAGGAGGAAGAAAGTATAAAGAACGCAAGGGGAAGTAAATCAGGAGAAGCCGCTGAAGGGTTAGTAAATCTAGGAAAGCACACAGATGAACCTGGTTCATCTACAAAGGAAACCCTAGCGGATCTACTGAAAACGTTAAACGGTAGTTACAATCCAAATAAGAAAAGAACTCCTAAAGCTCAAACTTCTGAGACAGCAAGAGAAAACAATAAAAGAAACGTTGCTCCGTCTAAGACTTCCGATATTTCTCTTCCAAGTGGAAGAACTACAAGGAGCAAGATAAAGCAAAGTGAGTACAACTTGAAGAGAGCTTTAGAGGAGAGTAAGAAGAAAAGAGTAAAAAAGGGAAGAAAAGGTTGTTGAGCCTATTGAGGCTGTTGAAGTGGATGAGATGGACTTGGTCCATCAAAATGAAAAAGTGGAAGAGGTAGAGGATCAGACCCCTAAGCTCAAGAAAGCCAAGACTTGCTCAAAGAAATCTTCATTTGTTTCTAAGTCTTCTGAACCATCTACCTTGGCTAAATGAACCAGGTCTGCAGTTCTTCCAAGCCTTAATTTCTTAACCCTGCCTAGAACTTTCAATGACCCAGATTCGGGATTTTTTTGTTTGTTTGTTGCTCATGTTTTAACTATTTTTATTTCATTTTGTGGATTGTGGCAGAATCATATTCTCTCTATCAATGAAGTTTGCTTCTTTTGTTCTTATTCACTGTCTATATTACTTTGATAGTTTTAATACTTAGTTGATTATTGATGATTAATCCATGATTGCATATGCAATTGCCCAAATGGCCATGAGTAAGTGTTAAAAATCTAGGATTCACACAATTTTTTTTGCAACTTTTCGATGATACCAAAAGGGGGAAGATAGGTTGTGCTCTGAACATGTGATAATTATAAACTAATGAACCCGGTTCTTTATGATAAATTCTTATTACTCTAATATGTGTCACTCTTGGACTAAGTTGAAAAAGGCCCGAAGCACAAAGTTTGTCATCATCAAAAAGCGGGAATTTGTTTGCCCAAAAAAGGAAATAGTTTTGAAGATTGACAAAGGAACTCCGAGATGAACCAGGTCCATCACAGGTGACATAAACGAGTAGATTCAAAGGCACATGAGATGCACATGCGGGAAATAAACGTATTCTTGTGAAATTGAGATATCTTCTGATCGAAAAGATTGCAAATACGAAAATGGAGAAGGACTCGTTATTCAATAAGAACAGAATCTAAGATAAGGAAGGATTTAGGAGTTGAGTTTGACTAGAACTCTTTCACCAAGGAAGAGTAGCATTAGGATTCTAGTTAATTCCTTATTGTAAAGATACGCACAATAGCAGAAATTTATCAAGAATTGAGAGCAAAATTCGAGAAGAAATTTTGCAAGCAGTTTGAGCCAAATTGGAGAGTGCGAATCTGAAGCTACTTGAACCAACTAGAAGAACCTGTTCCATCTGTTGTCTTTTAGTCTAGTTTATTTGTAGTAGGTGATTACAAATTGTAACTTTCAGCTTTATCTAGAAGTAATTGTAATAGGTACTGAGTGTTCAAGTTATAGTTAACTTGAAGTTTGTCGCAAATAGCTAGAGGCTAGTTTGCCACAAAGGGTTAGAGTTAATCCTTAGGTTTACAAAAGAGTTTATTTTGTAAATATTGTTTGGCTCATTGTTTTAGTGAAAAGTCTGGAGAAAGTCCTACTGGGAAGTAGGTCGTGGTTTTTTCACCTTCTGAGCCAGGTGTTTTCCACGTAAAATTGTTGTGTTCTTTAAATTCTACATTTATTATTCCGCAAACTGTAGGAGTTGGAACACATAAAAGAACATGGTCCTTCTATACCTAGTGCACGCGAAAATTGGAGACCACACAAATCACCCCCCATCTTGTGTGGTATTGAGGTTTAAAACATCATACATATCATCTTTAAGAATTCTTGACGTCTTTAACTAAGTAAACATAATACAATAACTAACTTATTTGTTTTCAAATTAGCACTATACATTGGGGATTTGGGCCTTCGGATTTGAAAACGAAAATTTAAGATTTGGAGGTCGAGTTGTTATCGAAAATTGATAAAATTGGTATGGTTGAATTCGTATCGGAACGGGTGTTCGGATTTTTGTGAAAATTATGTCAGTTCCGAGAGGCGGGTGATCACGCTCAACTATGTCTTATAAAAAGACTAAGCGGGCGTTGCAAATATAATCTGATTATTTTTCCCAGAGTCGAATCCCACAGGGAATTAACTTGTCAATTATCGTCGTTAGACTCACTCGATTCTTCGTAATCAACTTCCCAAAGGTTATGAATAACAATATTTTGGTATTTTTACTAACTAAAACTTAATGAAATCAAGTAAACTAAAATATAACTAATGCTGAGTTGTAAACAAATGCGAGAAGGATCTAAGGTTATGGTTTCCCCCGTTGACGGAATCCCTTCTTGTATATTTCATATAGTTTGGCCTAATTATCTCTATAAATCATGAGCACTTTCGTTACCGTAATTCTCTCTCGAGAAATTACGATAATTTTCTAGACGCACTCTCCATAGCTGCGCTAGCTTGCTTTTATTATAACTCACTTTAGATTGCACCCAAGGTATCGTTATCCCTAATCCAACCTTTAAACCCTCGGTTATGGATCCCTCGTATACTTTGGGAGTGGTGTTGTTCAACAACTACCTAAATATACACTCTCTCCCGAGCAAATACACACTAAATAGGCACAGCTAAATGAGGGCTCTTCAATCAACTACAATAAGAACTTAGTTGAACAAATAGAGATTGAAACAAAGCAAACTATATTAATATAACAAGATGTTCATCCTCAACGAGTTTCACCAAAACCTTAGACTAAAGAATTTATCTACTCATAATTGTACTGAAAATAATAACAAAAGAATTCATCAACAATGGTAAAATCACAAGGAAGAAAGATGAGATTTGATGCCTTGTCCTCCTTGCCTCTTGCCTTTGCTTTTCTTGAACAAGACTCAAATAGAAAGAATTCACTCACTCTCGAAAGAACATTCATATGCCACAAAGATACACCATAGGCTTGCTCGTAATGTAATACTCCACTAATCGAGTCCATTCAGTCTAAGATCAACTAGGTCTTCATTTGGTTGTAATGTAGGCCAGAGGGACGGGTAGGATATATTTAGATATAGTGACTAACCTCCCTAAGCACTTTTAATACAAATACGTTAACTTTCAGACCATTCTTATGCCTAGCCAGAATTTACACCACTCTCTTTAGATTACCCCAAAACTCCCTTAGGTGCAATTTTATCAATTCACCATTCATCAAGGACTGCATTTATTCATTGTCCTTCTTTCTTCACTTTTTTTTCCAATGGTGTTTATTATTTAATCTCTTTGCACCATTCTTTCTATTTCGTTGATTCCACTCAAAAACCAAACCACCACCCCACACTTTGACTTTTACATGTTCTCTACAATTCAAGTGCTCGTGGGAGGTAAAAGGGTTCAAACAGATGGCTATTCAGACAATTGGGTAAGGTTTGTAATGTGGTTGCCAAAGAAACAGGCTTACAAGCTCAAAGGGGTTAACTATGGTAAATTACAATCAGGTGGATACACTTTTATATCTGGCTTAACAAATAAATGCCTATATCACTTCTAAGACTGAACGAACTACTATTCGCTTTGCAAACACACAGGGCAAGTTCTAGGCATCGAAAGTGGACATATAATACAATGCGACACCTTACACACATATGGAACATGACTCACTCCAGATTAGTTTATCAAGATACTCAACCGAGCATTCAAGTCAGTTCCAACATACAAAATTAAGGCATTCCACAAGAATCAACAAATGAGCCTAAGTGTCACACTCTAGTGTCTTTTGTTCGGGTGTTTTCAACGCTAAGGGATGCTTTTCTTATTTCAGCTCCTCGCCCAAAACACCTAACAACTAAAAAATAAAAGAAAAACTAACTATACCCGATTCAAGCTAAACCCTTGGAAAAAAACCGCAGTCAAAAGAAAAACCAAGGGGGAGTTGCTATACTACCTAAAAAAGAAAATAAAAAATCTTTTTGGTATTTTCTTTGGACTCACTTCCCTCAAGAAAACTGCCTAAGAAGTCTGTCATCAGGAAGAGTCCACTATATTTTCTATTTTATTTTATTTTTTATTTATATTTTTTTTTATGATCGACTTAGACCCTCAAGAACCTCGTCGACAGGGATCCGTCGTCGGACCAAGATGACTTAATTAGTTATACTACTATTTACAATCACAAAAACAAACTCAAAAGAAAATAATGAAAAACAACTAACAATTATGCTAACTCACAAGAAAACAAAAATAACGAAAACAACTACCAATTAGTGTTCTACATATATACATGCACAAGGGAATCCTTCCCCCACCCCACACTTAATATGAGGACATGTCCCCATGGCAATAAAAATAAACAGAGAGGTAAGGGGACTCCCCTGAAAGCTCAGTCCTGGTCGGAGACTGCCCTTGGGTCCAGATGACAAGCGCGACCCAGGGCTCGGAGCCAGCCCATGATTTTCTTTTCAGATATCTTCTGTTGGGTAGCTACAGCATCAACACGCGCACCCAGGTTGGTGACCGAAGTGTGCAGGTCCACCATGTCCCACTCCAGGTGGTCTAGCCTATAACTCTGACGGGCCCTAGACGGGCCCTCTACATCAGCAGCCTGTTCCTGAGAGGGCAGTTTCTCCTCAATATGTTCGTGCTCTTCCTCCTCATTTTGTTGATCCTCCTCCTCCTCGTCCTCATCCGAGTCATGCTCCTCCTCCTCATCACCAACTATCACATCATCCTTTCCCGTTGTAACTCTATCAACTTGGAAGGTGTAATCCCTTGGCACTCTGCTATCCACAGCTAAATCTCCCGTCACCTCGGCGTCAAGGCACAAACGGGTGACAAGAGATGGGAAGAAGAATCCATACCTCTGAATTTTACTACAGATGAACATCTCATCGTGTATGATCCGGGCCACATCAAAGTTGCAACCTGTCATGAAACACCATATCAAACACCCTCGAGGAATGTTCACCTCCGCGGTCTTTTTGGATGGGATGAGTCGGTTATTAATGAGGTAGAGCCAACATTTTGCTTCAAACTTGAGGGCTGACGAGTGGAACTTGTTCCCGTACTTGTACCACTTCATCTCTACGCCCGGTGCACAAATGGTTGGGAGGAACCTAGCCCACTCAGCAAAACGCTTTCCATGTGCCTCATAACCGTCCTCGTACAAATCAACCGGGGGTGGCAGCCTGTACATCCTCCTGATGGCCTCCACCGAGGCATTCACCTACTTTCTCCGCTCTATGACAACATAATTCTTGTGCTCCAGACAGTTGGCATAAAATTCTTGGACGATCATTGCATTGGCCTCATCGGGCTCCTCAAAGAATACATCCAATCAGCGCCTCTTCAACTCTTCATATATCCTAGGACAGTTCTGCTGGATGGAATGTATATCCATGCCACATTCCGGTATTGTTGATTTCGATTCTTTTTCCGCAAACCTATCCTGAGCTTTAGCTGATACAAATTTATGACTGTTGAAGGGCCGAGTGTCAGCGGGACTTCTGTGGCCTTCCAGAGGAAGACCATGCTTGTCTGCCTGAGGAGGAGCCGGTGGCTTGACGCTTTCGGGGGGCATTGTACCTACAACAAGCACATCGTTAGCTTAGCACAACACGGTAACCCAATTGTTGCTACTCAGACTTCACCTTACATTTGGTCACAATAATTCCATTCAATGGGGCATTTATGCAAACACTTGGTGGGCATTACCCACCGGAGCCCTGATACGCTCAAATTACACTTCTAAAATAGTGTAAAGCGGTCAAAGTCAAATATAATAACCCAACAAGGTTGGGGTTGAATCCCACAGGGAATAAGTGTAAAAATATCACTATGTTAGTGTGGTTCTTAACTCTAATCGAAGTTCTATTCCGTTAGTGAAAAA